>NW_019775526.1:6011-32707 GCF_001039355.2 Lingula anatina
CCCCCCCCCCCCCCTCTGAAATTTCTGGCTACAGGCCTGACTATAGTATATTCTTAGATATCAACTTTATTATAAGATATTGCAAAACAGTAATATTAAAAAACTTCTTTGTACGGGTGCAAATTCCAAAGTAACACAGTTATCCGTGCCATTGAATTATATTCTCTATTACATAATAACTGCAATAATACGAATTAGCAATGCCACTGTGAAGTGATACAGAGTAAGTCTGATAACACACAAGGAGATATCATAAATCCTATATTACACCGGTAAGTGCTATTTTATGTTACTGAGGGTGTTTTTGATCTCTTGGTCGACACCAACATATCAGACTTTGATTTTAATATGCTACTATTCAAAATTCACAGATTAAGTTTATTTTTAATGATCAATGGTTTACTTCAGATTTGTACTCTTTTAAGAGTTAAAATCGCAACTTTTAACGTTGTAAAACATCCTATTAAAATGTAATATGTAATGTTCAGTACAGTGTACAGTACATGTATGATCTGGTTATCCTGATAAGAGAAGCCGTTTCGTCTACCATACTGTTAAGTTTCCAAGAAGTTAATTTAAAACCTAACCATCATATAACATAGTAATAACTTCACTTAATATCCATTAAAACCAAGCAATTGGTGTTTTTGCCTCAGATATCTAAAATTCCATCAGTGAGAGTTTTGATGACTTAGATAAAAGAAATGAAACAGTTGCTGAGGAGCAATCAATATTCGTAAATATTTTAAAAGTGCACTATACAGTAAAATGTTGAGAGAGACTTTATCAAACTCTGCCCATGAAGTCGGCTTCCTTGACACCTACATAACAAATCATGACAAACTTTCCACTCTCTAGATAAAAAGAAAACATGGCTGTTATCACTGACGAACGAAGTGCCGCCATTACAAATAAACAGGCGATACGAGCTTCGCCTCTTACATAAACCAACACAACACATACCATATAACAACTGTAATCAGCATCATGACAGCATCATTTACGGAATTGAAAAATTCCATCAGTATCCTCCCCTGTGGCCCTAAGCGGCTAATAACGATGCCAAAAGCCACGGAAAACACCACCAACCCCAATACGTTCATGCCGTCGTTTTTCACCAGTTTTGGTTTCACTGTCGGCACCCTGACGTAAAATACTGGAAAAGAAATAACACACGCAGATTAATGTGAATACAATTATTAAAAATTTATAAACACGTGTACGTACATGAGGAGTCAAGTGAATAACGCGTGTTTTATGTTTTTACATAATGATTTTCAGGCACGTTTTTTTTTTTTAATTACTAATTAAGTAACAATTCACGCTTGTATATATTACATGTAAATAATCACCGTATATCATATATGATAATCCTCAGTTTGGCCGTACGCTAAAGGTATGAAAGTATTTCGCCTTGTGTTTGATAATTATCTTATATGATCCAACTACCAAGTAAAGGAACATTTTTGCTCAATCACCTTATACCTTGTTTTACTGTTCCTTTTTTATTTGTGAAGTACTTGATGCACTTAAATACTCAGGTTCATGTTTAACCAACCATTATTGAATCTCTGTTAATTAACATTTAATCCAAATTTCGACTAAAATACAAAAATTAACCAGCGTTGAGTGGCTGCTGGGTTGCATATCATACGCCGTTTTTCCCAGCTGCATGGGCCCAGTGGCCACTTTAGTTTTAATCCACGGGGTAAACTATTCAAACGTTGAAAACTTATGCGAACTCATCAATTATTCATAAGACATTAAAACCAGACTATAGAGTTACCCATTAGTCTTCACACGTCTGTTTACCTATTGTTACCTTGATATTAACATAATGTTATTGCCTACCAGTAAGCTCTGTGTTTTGCTCTCCGAAAAAAAGATTTGTTTAAAAGAAAGTCAGGTCGGCATTTTTCTTTTAAATGATCGTCAAAAATTAAAAATTTGGCTACCCAAAACCGTTTCACTTGACTGCACCCCCCCCCCCCCTTCAAAATGCCTCCTTTGGACTTCTGTAAACCTTGGTTCCACTTCTGCTTTAGTCTGATAATAGAGATATCTTTAGTGTATTTGCTATTGGACATACTTGATCTGTCTGTGGACAAGATCTCTGTCCACAGACAGAGCAAGCACGAGGTCTGGACCTCAAATATCCTGCTGCGGAAATTGCTCATTTGCAAAAAAGTCAGCAGAAGAATATGAAATCTCTATTAATAGACCTACTCTGCTACAGGTAAAGGATCTTATGTTTTGGGGAAAATCGTACTAACTTGTATTGTTGACGTCAGCTGGATCAGTCCTGTTCATGACACCGGTGATATTCATACCGAGCTCTGCGGATTCCTTGTCCATCTTATCCATGGCAGTGGTCAGTGAGGTGTACTGTGACTGGTCAGTAGTCATGTTGATGGTCACTTCTGACCACGTAAGGCTGTCGACGCCAGACGCTGTTTTCGTCTTGAAATCAAACGGCAGTGATTCAGCTTTTTAGTAGAGTACATTTAACCAACATTTTTTTATTAAATAATAATAATAATAATAATAATAATAATAATAATAACCTTGTTACAATTTCCTTTGAATTTTCTCGTCTTCTCCAAAGACAAAATATGAAGCTGACTTTTTTTCACAATTTGATTATACAAATATTTGCCTTATCCAAAGATATTCTCCTACAATATTTAAATTGTTTTAGATGAAATAAATTATCAATTGACTGACCTGCCTAAAGCAAGACTCCACCAGGTTATCCGGGAGCATGTTTCTGGAATGGAGAAATGATCAAAGGTGTAGATGTTAAGTATTTCATTCATGAAGTGTGAAGAGTGTTTTATTTTAAAGAATGGCACGTCACAGAGAATATAAAACAGCGTAAACTCCACGTTTATTTAGTCGTCGCAACATAATCCAGTATTTTGAAATGTATTTAGGTACATATTGAATTTTTCTACAAGTTCTGCGAAATTGAAAAGTGATTCACCGTCAAGTCTGAATAGGCCTACTATATACACAGTGATAAAATATAAAACTTAAATTAAAATAATGATTGGCATTGAAAACTCTTGATTTAATGAAAGCTATAATCGATCAAATTATATGGACGAAAATGTTTTTCTAAGCTGCATGAAGACACTGTGACTCTTGCAAACATTGATACCAGTTGATAACTTAGTTTTTAACAAAATAACTGATTGTTTTTTGCCAGACAACATAAAGTTTATGGTGAAATAAAGCATCTCGGTTTATCAACTTGATGTTTACACAAAGCAGTGGTGTACACGGGGCGGGTATTCTTCTAAAACGAAAAGACAAACATACCCCGTAGGATACACCCACTTTTTTTCCAAAATTCATATACTTAAAGGAAGTTGGTCCATCAACTTCGAAGGAAAATTACCCCATCTTTTTCAACCAAAACATCCTCCCTCTCCCTTGCCTCATAAAAACGACAAGCTCCTATAGCTCAACTACATGATAAAGAAAAGAAGTGCCATATACAGTGAAATAGGTTTTTTACTGTCATTGCCTGGGATGGTAAAATAAATAAATAGTTTTTAGTCTTTTTATATATATTTCTTTAGACACGGGTTTATTTTTCACCAAGGCTGAAATTGACAAGTCCCATATACAGCACATGGATGTTTTCAAAACTGCACCATATCTTCAAACATATACTGGGACGCATTTCAAGGAAAACATGTACCACTCGAACGCCAAGCACCAAGTGTTAGAAAAAATGTGCACACAAAGAAATTGAAATAAGCAGGAGAGGACACTTGCCTGACGATAAATTCATGTCGAGTATCTAGAATGGGCGGGATGGAAGGAAGTAAAAGCCCGGATCAATTTTGTACCTCCCCTCTCCTCCGGTCCCCCCCCCCCCCCCCCTCCTACCCAATGCGTTGCCTGGCAATAGTATTGTTTTCTTCTTATCTTGTGTTGACCTAAACCAAATATGGCGGAAACTACGGTGAAATGTGTTTATTGGCACTATACGGGGTCGCTTATCAGCCCCTGAAAACGTTCTCGTTTCATTACGGTATACTCGGTAGTAAAATTCTTACATAAGATTCAACATCAATCTAAAATTATTGACACATTTAAAACAATTTGAAAAAAATCATTACCTTCTCCATGCAAAACTAATCGCTAATCAATTGAATAAACAATAAAAAGCGTCTGACGGTTCTGGCTGCAAGAGCTTAGGGAAAGATGGGTAGTCCATTTCAAACTACTCTAGGTGACATTTCCCCTAATCTGTTGATAACTACTTGTCAAGCGTGCCAGCTAGTTTCGTCCTTGGCGTGATATTTTTTTAGAAATAAAAATCACGTTTTTAACCCCATAACGGTTGTTTTAATAACTTAAACGTTATTGTGGAGTGATATAATTTTTACGTGCATTCAGTGCTTGCTTTTTACTCTGTAATCAATAGAGCTAAACTAACCAATAAAGCGGGCTGTTCCAATATTAAAATATCAACCACAACACTGTGCGGTTATATTCAGCCATGATTGAGTTTTATTGGGACGGAGGAGATATAACATTTTTAATTCTGAAGAAGAAAAAAATTGTAGTTTCATAAATTACTTTTTCAAGTTTGACAATAAAATGAGGGAGACTAAAAGTTAACTCAATACACGATAAGAAGGGCCACGGAGTCAACGGGGAGTGGCATGGAGGGTGTCCTGAGATTTGTTCATAACAAACATCGAGAGCAAACAATGTAATCTTATTTAGCAGCGCCGTGCTTGTCTGTTTGTCGTCAACAAAATCAGTCAGGGACGTTAAATCTATATAGGAAGAGCCACGGGTTAAGTTAACGATTGGACCTTTAATCGACCTTGGCAATCACAAGGTTGACACTTTAAAGACGCCCGGTGCGGTTGAAACTGTGTTAACACTTTATTGTTTGCTAACATAGAAGTGTATTTTTCACTTTAAAGAGTATTTTGCGTCTTTTGAAGAGCCAGTTTAAAGTATTTCACACAGATTAATCACTTCAACATATTTGCTGAGATATTAAACTTTTTTGTTGTATATATATTTGGGACTGGCCCGGAAGAATAATAAATCTGGGTCGGTGACCGGGTATGGTCCTCTTGTTTTGTTAATATAATACAATAACAGTAATCAGAAACAGTCACAAGTTAAACAAAAGCAGACATCTCTCCAAACAGCATTAAAGAACGTGTCGCGCCAGCCTTGCAAGGTGTGTCGTTTACATTCACGCAGGTTTGCTGCATGCAAGTACTGTATAATTCAAGAGTAGTAATTTGCGCAGTCACACAAATTGTGACAATGCAGCATAAATAAAACGTACTCGATGACGTGTGTGTGTGTATGTGTGGAGGGGGGGGGAGCACTACAGAGTGCCACGTACCCCCCGAAAGGTTAATGGCATTCCAAGCGAAAATCGTGCTCCCCCCAAAAAAAATTATTTTCCCCAAATAAAAATTGTTACTCGATTAATTTTTACGGGGGAGGGGGTTGGAAAAGGTACACTAGCTAACTAACAGAAAATTTTTGAGACCTTCATTTCTTTTAAAAACTTAATTTAACTTTGTTTTATTTTTAAATACGAATAGACAAGTAATGGCAATGGATATATTAAAGAAGAATATCAGAAACAACAGCTGTCGCGCAGCACATCATTTACATGCGTCGTGCTCTACAATAATGTACAGCATTTAATTAGTATTGAAAAAAAAACAATTGAGTAGTCTTACCTTACGAGATCAAGGAAAGCATCAGCCGTATTCACTTCAACACTTTGTTCTGCCACCTTGCTTGTCTGCCCGCGATTCCCGGGTTGAATGGACACCACGAGGACGATCCCAAGAATTACCGCCAAGAGGGTAGTGACCATGTAGTAGACCACCGCCCTCAGCCCCATCTTCCCTGCTGCTTTTGCCGGTAAAGCTGCCAATCCGGAGATGAGGCTGGATACCACGAGTGGTAGGATGAGCATTTTCAGCATACGAAGAAGAATTTCGCCGGGGAAATTAAGGTAGAAAACTTCTCTGGCAGTAAAAGGAGGTTGCTTCATCCTCAGGGCGGCTCCCATGCCTATGCCGATGCCCATGCCAGCAATGAGCAAGATCACCAGCAAGTGAGGACGGAAGACAGCCCAACATTTCTTCGCTTTGGAACTAGCCATTTTGTTCCTCGTGTTTTAGTGATCACTTTCTTTACGTGGGCAATTAATATTGAAGCCAATCCCTTTGTAAAACAGTCCTCTTTCAAGTCCCTTTTTCCAAATAAAAAAATCAACAGAACAATATTTTTCCTCAAATTTTCCCGTTCAAATGTATACTCGAACAGTGAACTTCAACTTGAGCCTTTCTACTCGTTCAAATCTGTTAATATCGTGTTTACCACGCGGAGTCTATATATCCTTCATCCACGACAGCGCCTTATCAAAGTAGTCCACTGTTGTGTACACCTGCGACTTAAAAGCCCTCACTATTTGAGGAGGAATAAACGAGTAGACCCTTCCTGTGCGGTGCCCTGTGTACGTCACGCGTCCAGTAATTCTTGTGTAGTAGGGACTGGATTTCTACGCCAAGACAGACATGGACAGAAGCCTCCGGCCTGTTACGATTATCCAGTCCCCACTTTATGATCTAATAATTGGCAGCTTTTTGTCGGAGCTTGTCGAGTACTTTGGCAGTGACAAATCGCGCGTTGAGTAATTTCACAATACACTTCACACCAAATCGTATGTGAAAGCTATGCTAATATTATAATAAAGATACGCGTGTTTTGATTAATTTATCATGTAAGGGCTTGCAGTATAGTGACGGAGATTTAAAGATATGATTTTGTTAAGTTATTTAAAGAGCTGCAGTCATAAGGGATGTGATATATGTTTGTGTATCGCACGTGTTTGTGACTGTGAAAGACATGAACTAAAACTTGTCAAATATATATTTAAATCAATGCCTCAATTTTGAGAGTTTGGTAACGTCATCGCTCATGTGATTAAATTGGAGCTCCATCACTGACCAGCTGAAGTCCTTGAGAAGTCAAAATAACGTTGGTCAACAAAAAGAATCAAAATAATTCATATATACCGTATATTGTCTCTTCTGAATATCTACCAGTCTTCACAAATAAAACTTAAATATTAATTTGAATACTTTAGATTGTTTTATAATACACTCAAAAATGGATTTCAATATTCATCTTGCATAGAAACTCCTGTCAAGAAACATTACCCCAGTTAACATACATGAAAAAATAAAATTCACACACTATAACCGCTCCATAAGACTAAGACCACGCCCTACACTGCAGAAAAAAGACATCAACCATCTGCACATATAATTTTTGTCTGCCAAGTACCTGCAGATGGCCCTAGGGTTCTATTTAGGCTGACCAACAGAGAGTGAAATGGGAGAATCGCCAAACACCGTCATCTCCAACAGTTCTGTGTGGAAGTTAACATATTCTACTAGTCCGATATTTTAAGTATCCTATACTTGGTTTTCCTGTCAAATCGAAATTTTCCCGAAGAAATTCTCCAGGTCACCAATCATTGCTCGACCCGTCCCAGCATTTGAATTCGATGGTTTACATCAATTTTTATTAGATAATCAAGTTCGCAATGATTGGCAAGTCACTTACTTACTTACTCCGCCATGTCTTCGTGTACGTTTCAGAAAGAAATTGGGGGCTTTCGTATAGGGGCCTATAAATCCTACATGTTTTGGGTTTTGTACATAAACGCGCGTGTGCGTTTAGTTCTGGGGTGAGATGTCGTTTGATCATACTGTACTTCAAGTTCAAATATAATAATAAATATATTGAACCGCCAGACTTGCCATTTCTTATTTTTCTTTCTGGTAAAAGAATAAATGGGATTACTCACTATTTCGCATTATTTGGCATCAGGTACTTAAGTTTTATTCTAGGGGTTATATAGTTTTTAAGTTTTGAATTGGGAGAGATAAGCAGCTTTGCAGGATATGTAAACATAGAAAAATATATCTTTGGGACATTTTCAAACGCGGATAGTATACCTTTAAACGTTAACAGGCAGTCGCAATAAGCGTTTCGTCTTTGGGAATTCATTATTCATTCAATTTATTTGCAATAGATTAATATAATCCGTCATAATTGATCATTATTAAGCTTTATTACAGCACAAAAATAACATTTAAAGCAGTTGTATTTGTATAGGTGTAACCTCTTGACAAAGAGTTGCGTGTCAAAGACTGCCGTAGATGGCGGACATGTATCAGTGATATAACACGGCATGGGGAGCAGTATCGCACACACACACACAAATATAGGGAAAAAACATTAACAGGTCAAATCCAGATAAATATGTTACCTACGATTATAACAGCTCCACTCCTCACTTAACTGCTCGCTAGTTTTGATTAACCTCCACTCGAAAACATATTTATTTGATTTTGTTTGATATCGAATTGCCACCACTTACATAATATTTATCAATACTGCAAACTTATCAAAGTTTACTACTCAGAACTTTTCAGATATTTGTTAAAGCAGTCCTTTGTTCTATAGATAAGGGAGAGGCGTATCAGTTTGGTTGCTAGTTAAGGAGGATTGAGTTGCTACTTAAGGAGGATTAGAACTCTCCAATGCCACATCCGATGATCGACCTAAATAAATTCTCACAATTTAATTTTATAATTATTTCACTTTCTTTATTTTTTTCATGTATTTATTTATCTATACTTAACTTGATCATTTTCTGTGCATTGGAGGTTCTTCTTCTTCTTCTTTTTTTTTTTTTTTTGTCTCTTTTTTTACTTATTTCAATATAATTACTAAAATTCTATTTCCTTCAGAGAAGAATGTGCCAGAAGAGAAGTTCAAGAAGAGACTGGAATGAAACTGACCAGGGTGGACTTTGCCACTGTGGTCAATGTGGTGTGGTGTGAACACAACGTCCATTACGTTGACATAATGATGCTAGGAGCAGTTAACAGAGGATGTGAACCACAAAATTTGGAACCTGATAAATGTGAAGGTTAAAATGGGTTTTGTTGGTGTGTCTTTTACTTTAGACAAATTTATATTTACTTGACAACAAGAATACTCTTTCGATTTTTTTTTATTTTCTTGCATTTGACTGATATAAACTAGGTGGAGGAACTAAGTGCAAGTGTAATATTAAGCCTCTTAAAATACATTTTTAGACCACTGCAGAAGGGATCAAAATATTTTATGATTATATAGTTTCCAGATATTGTTTATTCTTATTGTTATAATTGCACGTCTTACATGGGAGGGTTCAAAAGAACCACCCTTTCAGTTTGAAATGAATCTGAGTCCACATTTAAATTGGGTTCTATATGCTAGCTATTTCTCTGGGGAGTGAAGGTCCAGTTTTAGAAAAAGACCCCTCTCCCTACAGTCCTCCTTGCCCCTTTGAAATTGCTGTCTACAGGCTTGATATTATATTGACACCTTATGCAATCATTTATATCACGTATGTTTAAGAAATACAGTAATCCAAGCAGAAATGCAACACCATATTGATTTCAAACATGACTGCCAACATAACCTCTTCAGTGGGCAGAGATTGTAGTTAAAAATCTAATGTGGTCATAGGTGGTCTGCAGCAGATGACCCCTAGCCAGATTGCAGGGTTTTTTTTCTTTTTTTCATAATATCAGTGTTTAGTCTATTTTTATTACTCAGTCTCTTTATTACCACCAAGTTCCATATACAAGAGCATTTTCAAAACTGCACCATATCTTCAAACATTTACTGGAACGCATTTCAAGTACTATGCATGTACCACTGTCCAGGTTGCTGGTAGCAGTCTTTTTGCTTTTTTTCCAAAGTACAAGCAAGGATGATCTCATTATAACTTCTTGGTACAAGTGACCATCAAGCACCCAGCGCTGCAGACCCTTCCTCAGTAGGGTTGCTGCTAGGTGAAGAAAGAAAACAGGTACAACCTAGGAGCAATTTCAAAACAAAATGTATAAAACGAAGAGTAATAAAAAGAGGCATTCTGAGATAAGTGGCGTGATATTTGCCTTCTTTATGTTAAGCACCACAATGGCACTAGGGGAGAGCAGTGAACCCTTTTCGTTGTGTATTTAAAAAAGGAGCAAGATGCTCTCATGTACCATTTCTGCATTACGTTTTAGAGAAATCAGCCTTATAATCTGAATGTCTTTATTTTTTTATATTCCTTCACAACCCAATGCAGAATATTTACTTCACTTCCGTAGATATGGTTAGAGTCGTTAGTGCATTATATTAATAGCCTTTACTTATATTACATTTGTAGACTTGAGTCATTTTTCTTGGCGAAAAGACTATAATTCTGCACAAAACAGCAAAGATAATCTCGCCATTTATTACAAAAAACAAGGCAGCAAAGCTGTCAAATGTACAGACAAAAAACAGAAAATAAAGATGCAAAATGGGTCATTTTGTCAATTTTGATGCAATAATAAATAATGCTTATAACAGCACTGTCAAACAATACTGAATTTTAATCATGCACAACAGGTAACATGGTCAATAACAGGAGCAGATCCAGAGATATTTTCTGACAGTATTCCAAAGTATCTTTGTTGATCCATCCTCCACTTTTGATGGTTTTCCAACAGAAAAAAAATTGATACCAGTCAATGTAAACNATGGCCCGATCATGCTGATTTTCGAACTTGACCTGCGTATTATGAATATTCATCAGTTTTGTAAGTTTCAAGCCAAAAGGTAAAACGGTTTTTCACTTATCGTGTTATCGGTGTTGCATTTATGCTGAAAAAAGTGAAAAAACAGCATAACTTCCCTAAAAGTGACCCGATCATGCTGATTTTCGAACTTGACCTGCATATTATAAATATTTATCAATTCTGTAAGTTTCAAGCTGAAACGAAAAACAGTTTTCCACTTATTGTGTTATCGGTAAAAGTGCACGGCGACGACGACGGCGACGACGACAGACGCAGATGACGGCTATATGTACAGACACATCTGTGTCTGTACATAAAAAGAGCTTCAAGTATATCAATAGCCTTTACTTATATTACATTTGTAGACTCACTTTATTATTGAGCAAATATAAAAAACAGAGCAATAAAATGAAATAATCTTTATTCTTGCATACATGTGATACTTGGTCCCATAAACTGAAATATTACATTTGTCATCAAAATACAAGGTGTTTTACAAGAGATAAACATAGACACATGTAGCAGCACACTGAAATAATATCACATATTTTCAATTATACTCATATGTCTTTCACTGAGTTCACAGGGAATGCAAAGTGAAGTCCCTAAAAACTAGATTAGGGAACAAACAAAATCAGAGTAAATAAAGATGTTATATTAATATAGGTGTTAAAAGTTACTGGTTACATACCGTCTTTTAAAAATGGACTTATATTATGCTTACAATTACAGTAACTAAGGAAAAAATGCAGTTTCGCCTCTTTCCAATTTTGTATGTTGACAAAAGCAAGCAAAAAACCTACTGAGACTCTACATATGCACAGTAAGGATCAATTTTTTAACTATTGCAACGTGATAAACTGTGACCGAAAACATACAAAATCACATAGCCTACAAGCACAGTAGGTATCTTTATAGAACTGGTCATTTAAGGAATAAACCAGGCTAGCTACCATGTCAACCACATTAAGAAATATCATTAAATTTAATATCAGAGCCCATATCATATCGAAAAACTATAATATATTAATGAATTATTTTTAAAAACTATATTTGTTTGAGGTAATGTTACTACTAGTGACATATCCTACGGCAGGGTTTGGCTTTAAGATCCACTTCCCATAGAAACCATTGGTCCATGTGGAATGACCAAACTCTGTAAGGGACACCTGCTAAGTGCAATCAGCTTAACAGATTAACACGCCTCCTCCTGGTGTTAAGTAGAATAAAGAAAAGCTTGTGATTATAAGGGTGCATTCCCAGAGATTTAGATCGATCCAGAGATTTAGATTTAGATCGACCTAACTCCCTGGGGGTTCACGCTAAATTGCAGTCAGCCGAGCGTGCACCATAGTTAATTACCCCATTACAGCTTTTAGTAGGCAGGACAGACGCTTAAGCCGGCTAAGTTGACAGTAATCTAGTGAGACTCCCCACAGGGATAGATCGATCTTAAATCTATGGGAATGGGGTCTAAGAGCATGTTGGAAACAAGTGGAGGTGTGTCATTCAGTTAGCTGATCGCACTTAGTGAGTGTCCCTGCAGATTTGGGTTGATCCTCGTAGACGAATGGTGTCTATGGGAATGGGGTGTAAGTAATCAAAGAAATCTGAGGATTTATACAGAACAATGGAACGAGAAAGAAAAAATTAAGAATATGAGTATAATGTCTAAGGCCTTTCATCACATTTTTATTCTTATAATTGTTGTTCCTTTAAAACCAAGATTGTAAAATGTACCACACGTTTATCTCATCATTTCTTAAAAAGCAAAAAGGTATGAATAAGGTGAAAAATATATCAATCTTTATCTTACACACGAAAAAACAGAAAAACAATGTCTAAAATGTAATTATTGGGATCTCTGAATAGATTTTTACCACCCTGATGCTTAAATATTTCATAAGGTACCAGTGTGTCTTATGTTCTGAACGGTTTTAAAAACATGTGACCTAAATAATAAGTGACATGATATCTAATGTTTAAAATCTAGAATCCACAGGTTCTCTTTGGTCCTTAGAAACCCAGGAAATATTCACTTGGGGCTCACCCGAGAACACGCTAGGGGAACGACTTGTAATCTCTTGGCTGGAGGATGGAGTATTTATGTTGATTGCTAGAAGAGAAAACGATAAGGACATCACAGAGTACATCGAGATTTAATTTCAACAGCAATGGGAAACTATGAGTGAATTATTAATAGTTCAAATTTTGAAAATATGAAATGATTTTTTGTGCACATTTAGAAGCTATGAAATAATCTGTTGACATTGCAAATTCATTTCTCATGCAAGTACGTGCATGCATGACACACAGACAGAAACATTCAAAACTACATAAAATTATGATACAAAATCTTTTGGTTTTTTTTTAGTTTTTGATCCTCTAATAAATAATTTTAAAAGTTATTAATATAAATTAATAACAAACACCTAGTTAGGAAACAATCAAACACAGGAAATACAATCACATGGTTTCTACTCATCTAACATGTTTGCTACACATAACAAGAATACAGTGCATCCACAGCAGTTTATTGAAAATTCCAATTTACAACATATAAAATGATACATTTACTACAAAATGACAAAAAAAGATTTTAGTTTTCATCAGAGAGAAGAAGGGGCACTTCTATTTGACTTTCATAATTACCACCAGATTTGGCAAAATGAACAGTTTCCTGGCAGCAGATGAATAAAAAAAAATACACTAAAATGGTTCATCAGCAAAGACGTATTTACTAGTATGTGGACGGCTATTTTACGTTTCAAACTTATTGTACTACTAAAAGAATTTGTTTGAAGTTCATGAAACTTATCAAAATAAGCAACTGTAGATTCTAGGGCCGTTTCACATTAAAAGATTTTAAAGTTAATTATACATAAGGCATAATATCATATACTAATATCTATAAATGTTCATGCATGGTTATCATTTTCACCACCTTCATTATCATTCACTCACGTTTCAAATATCTCTTAAATTTATGACAGAAATATTTGATGTTTCTCCATAAAGCACTAGAATTCTCTTTCACAGTGCAATATCAATAATTAGCAGCCCATACAATATGAAACAATTAGCTAGGAAAATTATAATGAAACTTGGAGAAAAAAAAATGAAAATCTCCCTCATTACTTACAGCCATTGCTCTTCCCCTGGTCTCTATTGGAAGTAGCAGGGCATCTATTGCACATAGGAAAGCAATGGCACCATAAACCCACAAGGCAGATACTAGGGAGGCATTAAGTAATACCTAGAAAAAACAAGGTTCATATTTTAAGTAGGTTCCTATACCGGTATTTTTTTTTTTTGGGGGGGGGGTTAAAATAATTAAACAATTTAGTTAACATAAAAGGAACATTTTGCTGTATATATATGTTTGTTACGAGAGTATTCATTTTATTCATTTACCTTTTATGGAAATATCTCTTTCATTATTTTAGTCACTAAAAAAACACCATATCACATATAAACACAATGTACTCATATCCTTAATAACATTTTCAGTACCTCAATACTTAAGAGAAATCATTATCTGTTTATTAAGGAAGCAAAAGTCAATAAAGCTTCAGCTAACATTTAATTCAGACTTGAGATGTTACAATCTGATGACAAGATGATCCTCAAGAGGTTAAAAAATGGGACACCCATGTTCAATGGGAAGACCCAGAAGACGGCTTAAGGCTTTGTTCACATGAAAAATCTATTTTCTAAAAATCTATTTTCTATTCGCGGTATCTTGTGATCACAGTCTGTGCCCTGAATATCCCACGGCATAATTACTGGCAGCGCAAGCCAGTTACTTCCAAAGCTGTAATTAATTCTCGGCTGCGCTCCGAGTGATCACAAGATACCGCGAATAGAAAATACATTTTTAGAAAATAGATTTTTCATGTGAATGGAGTCTAAATCTGCCCGAGTCAAGGCAAACATAAATCATTACCTGTGATATAAAAGGAGTGCTCATGGCACCTAACCTCGCCATGGCACTACTGGAACCCAATCCTAATGCTCGAACAGTTGTGGGATAGACCTAAATGTCATGGTAAATTTTTAATTAAAAATTAATAATAAACACTATGTTAAAATGATTCTGGGACAATTCCCCTCGGAATTTCCCTCCCAAGACACCCCCCCCCTTTTGAACTATCTATTTGAGGAATTTATACTGTTATATTCATTACAAGTATATAAAGTATATAAATCTTCAATATCTTTTATGTCATTCTGAACAAACAATAAATAACAAATAGATAATCCAGTAGATAAATGAATGATTGAATTAGTATACAATTAAAACAAACAATCAAATTCAAAAATCCTACCTCTGTTGTATAGATATAAACCGTGTTGAAGACGGCAGAAGACAAGGCTCTAGCACCAAACAAGAAGAAGGTCAGAACACCACGGGAGACGCACAGCTGTATGAGGAGGAAGAAGACTCCAGTGCCGACCAGACTCACTGCAAGGGTTTTCTGTCGTCCAATGAGATCCATCAGAAATAAGTTAATTGGCAAACCTATAAAAAAGCAAGAGCAACATGTTGAAAAGCAACTATTTCAAGAATTTCTTCATACGCAAAGTGTGGATTTTTTCCCTGGAAACTTACATTTCACTTTCAAGGAAATAATTGATAGTACAACTTTATACTTTAACTTCTTGAAAAAAACCTTATCCATTTTCAAATATCTATTGCATATGGCACAGAAGAAAAACTCAAGTGTCTTCAAAACTACTCTGTCAGTTATAAATAGCATGATACATATTTCATCTTTCTTGAAAGAGATAGGGTAAACTATTTTTTTAAAAATTCTTCAGGTTGATGAAAATAAATAAATAAATAAATGAATAAATAAAATAATAATAAATAGTTTCTTAACAATAATTTTTTTAACTGTGTGGCATGACCTTTGACTTTCATCAAAACATCTGGATTACCTGACTGACTCACATCACATGTCTAATCTCTTAATAGAAACAATTTATTTTTGATTACCATCATCACACAAGAGACAATGAAAAACCCATTTACCAACCTTCACATACAATTTTATACTGTGTTCAAATGATTGATACACTAACAAATGACACTTACCTAAAAATTCCCCTAAAGATGACCATATCATGGTTATATAGTCAGCATGACCTAGTGGATTACAATGGCAACCTTGCTCTGTCTGAATCACTTCTGTACCTGACCCTAGACAGGAAAGAAGTTAACATAATGAGAATTTGATAACAGTGAAACATGGTTTAAAGTAGCATAAAAAACATCCTTTAGCAATAATAGTTCTAAGTCAGCAGAAAGCAGTGGTTTCTAATGTGTATAAAAAAGCATTTTAAGCTTTAACATGAAGCAGGTATTTTTGAGCAGAACAAAATTGTAGTAATTTTATTTTCTGGCACTTCCATGTATTTCCTACTTTCATACCACTTTCATACCATATTTAAAACATGTTTACAAGATCATTTAAATATTCTATCATGCTGAGACAAAATTTTATGATTAACTCAGTACTGCCCTCTTTGGATGTGAAAGTTTCTGCCCACTGATGTAGTTTAAATGTTCTGAAAACTCTCTTCAATCAGATCCATAAAATTTGTAATGCTTTCCATAAAATTTGTAATTCTTACCTGTACATGACTTGTGAAATTCTAAGATTTCAGAGCTTGCTAATATAATGCCATAATAACTGAAGGCAATACCAAACCATATGGGCCAAATCTGAAATGTTGTTCTTCTATATTCAGCAGAAAATATATCTGCAAATTTGCCTCTGGCCAGCTAGCAAAAAAGAAAAATGATAATCATATAAAAATTCAATTCCTCCCTAGGTGGAACATGACAATTGATCCAAATAACATGTATTTCAAATTTAATGAAGTCATAGCGCAATTTCATTAGCAAATCTTTTTGATGAATTGAATACCAGAGCACATAATAGAAATGTCTTTCCAAGTTTAAAATAAAACCAGTACCGTAAGATGAAAAGGTACGGTTTTCAAAATTCAAAGCATGTGGTATTTAACCTATTATAATCTAGAAGCAAGTGGGCCTACCACTGGTGACTTCTGTAACTCTCCTGATGGCAGCTCTGCATTGTTTAACTTTGCTGCTTCCCTAAGAATCTTCATGGCTTTTTCGCGATCCCCAGCAGCCATCAAATATCTTGCCGATTCTGGGATGAACTGGGAAAGTAAAATGAAAATGACTTTTACACATCAGAGGAGAACTTGGAAAAGCACAATGGGTTTTTCTGAAGTCACTGGCGCAAGTAAAGATTTCCTCCCACAGCAGAGTGTGCTAAACACCAATGATGCCTCTGTTTTATCAGGCATTATTACCAAGGGGTGCTATCAAAACTTGCACCAGTGATGCCAATACCTGGTTCATAGCCACTGCTTCCCTTAAATAACTCCTGAAGTGTTCATAAAATGACTGCAAATGACTAGAAGTTAATAATGTTATTCATTTTTAGCCCCAGAAAGTAACATACCCCTTACACTGTTATTCATTTTTAGCCCTAGAAAGTAACATATCTCTTAGTAAAATACCTCTATTTATTCTTTTCTTGGGACAGCAAAATAATTTCAAAATTAATGTATTTTAAATATATTTAATTGGCTTGGTTAACATTATTATTATCATTATTATTAATATTATAACTATTCTTATAATTATTCAATAAAACTCACATAAAAGAAGAAGCAGCTGACCCCCAGTGGTATGGCAGACAGAGCAGCCAGCCACCTCCAGCCTTTGGTAGGAACTACAGCCATGGCAAGGATGATCTCAAAACAGCTACCCGTGGCCCAGAAAATCTGCATAAATATTAAATTATATATGGTTTTTCATAGTAAAAGATAATGCAAATAAAAGTGTTCAATATATACATGCTTTGGTACTATTTGAAAAGAAAAAAGAAACAAGGCAGCAAAGCTGTCAAATGTACAGACAAAAAACAGGAAATAACAAAAAAGGCTACTGTCAATTCTGATGCAAAAGTACATTATGTTAAACTGCAAATTCAACATCAAATTTGTTCAACAGGTAATACCAATGTAAGTAAAATGTGTAACAAACATAAGGCTTCAGGCCCATGTGAGTTCAAGTTCAGACTTTGAAAATGTATAACTTCCAGATAAAGAAGTCAATTAGACTGCTTTTCCAACTCGGGCTGCATTTTAGTCCTGTATTTCTTTTTTGAAAGTTTGGCAATCATAAGTAACATGGTTTTCCCATAATGGTCATCATGGCAGCAGCACCCTAAATTGTGTTTTCTTCTATTCTGATGCAATATTACATAATGGTTAACAGCATAATGACAATCAATTTTTAATAATAAAATATTAATATCATGGATATTCAGAAAATGTGACTAGCAAAGGTCTTCAGGCCCATGGAACTTCCAAGTCACAACTTGAAAATGCCAGAATGTAAACAAGACAGCACTGTTCTGAAATGGTTTTTTTTTCCATTTTTAACAATTTTTTTAACATAAAACAAAATTTACCGGTTACTGCCATTTATATACGATCAACTAAGAAAATTGATGAGATGGGAAAACTATCAATACAACAGTGTTAAATGTCCAATTTCCTCCATTCTGAGATTCTGAACATAGTGAATGATTGAATCTGACAAACTGCAATGATATGAGTTTATTTCCATTTTTGACACTTTATTACACAATACACGATAACAAGTTTACCATCATTTTTACATAATCAACTAACAATGTTGTAAAGGTGCAGTATATGTCAAACAAACACTTTTACATATTTTATTAGTTCAATAACGAGACTGTTAACATGCCTAAGAGTTGAATTTGAGGAAATGTGAAAAAACAGCATAACTTCTAAAATAATGCCCCGATTATGCTGATTTTCGAACTCAATCTGCGTTTTAGTAAGATTGATCACTCCTGTGAGTTAAATGACAATTGGCCTATCTTTTTTTCTTATATTGTGTTTACAGTGTTGCATATATGCTGAAAAATGAAAAAACAGCATAACTACTAAAATAGTGGCCCGATCATGCCGATTTTCGAACTTGACCTGCGTTTTAATAAGATTGATTACTCCTGTGAGTTTCATGACAACAGGCTTAATGGTTTTCCTTAAAATGTGTTTACAGGGTTGCACATATGCTGAAAAGTGAAAAAACAGCATAACTTCTACAATAATGGCCCGATCATGCTGATTTTCGAACTTGACCTGCGTTTTATGAATATTCATCAGCTCTGTAAATATAAAGCCAAAAAGTAAAACTGCCCTCCACTGTTTACAAGGAAAGTGCACAGCGCCGGCGATGGCATCGGCATCGGCATCAGCATTGGCGACGGCGACGACAGACGCAGGTGATGGCAATATGTACAGACACATCTGAGTCTGTACATAAAAAAAACAGGTTCCTGGCACCTTTTTACACAAGATTTGATCTTTTTTGCTTTTTTGCTGAACTATATATACTCATACTCACATGATATATAATAAGTGTCTTGGCTCTGTGCTTTCTAGGGAGATATTCTGCCAGAATTGTAAACCTTAAGAATAAAAGTAAAAAATATCTTTAAGAAAAATCAAATCAGTTTTAAGCTATTTGGAATAAGAAATGTGACATTCTGATGCAAATTTTGAGCTCAACAATGTTTATTAAAATATGTCTTTTAAAAGATAAAAATTGAGTGACCAGTAAAAAGAGCACTTCATTTTCTTGTACTGCAACATATGTTTGATATTTCAGAAAGAAATAGAATAGTTTCCTTTCTTATTTACATGGTAATATCAAAATATAAACTTGCCATGTACAGGGTATTTTTCCCTACAATTTACCATGCAGTGAAGTACAGGGTACCTTTCAAAATTAATTAGCAAAATCCAGTTAGCACTCGGTCATAAATGACTGTATGGTCACTACACTGTCCAGCAAGGAAGAACACTATGCTAGAAAGTTGGGTGTATAAAAAAAGAACCTCCACTGTCTTAAGTGCACTTTTTTTACTTACGCCTGGGATGCCCCTCCTATTCCAAAACCCACCAGCGCTCTCAGCACCAATATCCAGCCATACACTGGGCTGAAGGAACTCAGGAAGCCAAAGAAACTGATCCACAGGCCAACAAGAAGCAGCATCTAAGCACAAAATGTTATAATGTGAACCTTTTATTGGGCAATAAAATGTACTTGATTGGCTGAGAAACTACCTGCAGACATTATCAATATGAGTTAAGGCCTTAACTGAATGTGGCATTATTGCTGCATTCCCCTGGCTCTGAATACCAATCACATAATCGCTTTATTGACTGCTTTTGGTTCAGATCTGAAATTAATGTTAATATTGTAGGGTTTTAACTTGGAATGAAAAAGATAAAACAAAAAACACTAAGGTTGGCCTATTACAGCCCACCTGCCACCCCTTTTGTGGTGTAGTTGGGCTATCAAGTAGTTGGGGCCCCAAGACCAAAATTTGTGTACAGTATGGGCATCCCACCTAGGGCTGGCTCAAACAGTGGCCCCCAAAGGTCCGAAATAGCTCCCTAACAGTTCTGCTCTAACAGTACTGTTGCAAGTTAAAGTTGGAATGTGTGACATGTGGGAATTTTCTAATATGAGCATAAATATAATTTCTATCAATTCAATTTTCACATTTTTGGAAAATCTTATAACACATCACTGATAGATCAATATAACTAAAGTTGGATGAAGCTAGCTAAGCATAAAAACAAAGCTCATATGAGAATGAGGGTTGTTTTTGTGAAGCATATATGTGACAGTGAACTCACAAGCTATTTATAGAATGTATCACATTACACCACCATCATTAAATAAAACGTCAGCAAATAAATGCATGTGAGATTTTTTCACAAATTAGAACCATCATAACTTGCAGGTAATTTAATGAATGTATATATACTGGTTATTGGTTGGAAAAAAAGGAAAGTAGAGAGAGTTGATTTTATGAGGCATTCATGTGTGTTTATGTATACAGAGAAATAAAGAGTTAGCAATGCAGTCTCATTAGATTTTTATCATTATGTTTAAAGAATGACAAAGAATTACAATTGTATCTTACCAGAACAGAAATGATGGCATTTTTCAAATATATATTAAAGTGAGCTTGCATGATCCATTTGTACACAGTTACCAAAGCAATGGTGTATTAAATTGGATACTGGATAATGAATATCTACATAATATACTCACAGGCCATCTTCCATATGTATCTCCACATTTTCCCCAGCCTGGAGCACCCAAAAACATGCCAATAAACACTGCCTAGAAAGATTAAGCATAAAAGTTTATAGCATTTAAATAATATGCCCCATTCATACAATATATAAACAATGTAAAAGCCTGGACATCATATCAAACATTATAAGTATTTTGAAATAGCTCAAAATGCAAATAAATCATCTAGACATTTAAACAAAAACATAATCACATCAATAATGAACATATATAAAATTTGTAATCTAGATATACTCCCATTAAAAAAATATAAAATAAGCAACTCATTAAACTAAAAAAAAATTAATGCAATGGACACAAATGCATACATACATGTATAATAGATTGCTAAGGCTCATTCCCAATGAATTTATTGTTCTTCAGTCTCCATAGATCAATACAACTCTACAGGGACCCTTGCTGAATGAAATCAGTTAACTTGATTTTAAACAAGCCTCTTCTTTGTTCAAACACACTTGTACAATCACTAGCTTTTCAGTCTGTATTCTACTTAACATCAGGAAGCTTGTTAATCTGCTTAACTACATTTAGTAAGAGTCCCCAGGGAGTTAAATGGATCTAAGTAGAAGGATAGTTTATTTGGGAATGACCCCTTAAATTACCGTTGTGATAAAGGCAACTTGTACTTCCTCGAGTAGCCACTCACATCTCAACACAGGACCCAGCACTGCCAGTAGTAACATCTCCATGGCATCTGAAGCCTAAATGAAATATAATATAAAAAAATTAAAATGTATGCAGAACAGAGCATTGTTTATAAGTTTGGTGTGGACAATTTTCTTGTATTAATAAAGTTATTTTTGTAACTCATACGTAGACAAAATATCTGTTGTTCATGCCAGAAGTCCACCCCTCACCACCCACCCCCCCCCAACCAAAAATGTGACCCACAACCCCACAAACATCTAAGACCAGATAATATTTTTTTTTCTAACCATATAGCCACTAACTGTTGGTCATAAATTCTTGTCTTGTCTCAGGAAAGAGGATTCGTAAACTGTAGATTCAAGGTGAAAATTTTAATGTGGTTTTACAGTGGGGAAGTTAATGTACTAGTACTGAAGCAACAATAACTCTAAAACAGGATATAAAATTAATGCCATGCTATATAATGCCCCTATCACAACTCATCTGTCTAGACAATTATTAAATATCTTTTTTCTAATGCATGCAATAGAGAGAGACCTTTTAGACAAGCAGTGGTAAAATATCTAAATTTATATGGATGGTACCCCATTATAGGCAACATAGTTTTAGAGATACATGTACCTGTATTTTAAACAATGAACATGGCAAACAATAATTATGAAAATTGACCAAAGCACTGCATCATGCTGTTAGTCATAGCAACTTATTCATCATCGATGACCTAAATTTTGACATGTCAGCAAATATAAAGCATGAAGATTTTTGTCTAAAATACTTGTCTGCTTAATACAGACAGGGAAACCACAACATTGTCTAGAGCTATTTGCTCAGAGATATATAATCCAGCAAATGTTATTCAAAGAACACCTGAATTATGTCATCTTTGCATTCAGTATTAAACCCTCAAGTGACACAACTGTATAAATATGCATGCAAGCTATGAACATACACATTGGCATGGGCATAATCAAGTCTTATATAAATTTGCATTTATATATTATAATTATGTTTGAATATTTGTGTTACCAGCATCTAAGCTAATAACACCTTAAAAGCATTCCTTCAGTACATGGAATTGTCAATTCAAATTCAAATTTTTAACTTGATTTGATCATCCATTTGTGAAATTTTAGCTGAAATAACAAACACGTCATAGTGCCTCAAGAGTATGTAAGAGTAAACACAATATACATGTACTTGTAACAGTTGAGCCACTTGTTATGTACAGCACTCACTGTAAAAATGCCACAGAGTACAAATAGTTTCAGCTGGAACTTTCCAAACCCAATGGTCTCCACTGCATCTTCCACTGTGAAGTTAGCATGGTCCACTGAGCTCTCAGTAGTAGAGATAACTGGAGCATCACTGAAAGTGCCATGATCTGAAATAGTCAGTGAAACTGATTTAAAAACAGTGAAAAAAATGTTAATCTAAACAGTACACAAAATACAATGAACTGAAAAGGATGAAATGAGATAAAGTGCCATTCAAAACACTTTGATGTTGTAGTACAATGTACTCAGTACTTCTATTCAAAGATGAATGGTGCATGTAATCTATCAACCCCCTTTTTTATTTACAAATGGACAAATATTCATCAAACAACTGAACACATGAGAGAGAGAGAGAAAGTAGCAGTGATAGGGTACATTTGATAATGTATACAAATAATTAGAGAGAGTCTATAATTCAAGTCTGCAATTAGGATGACCTTAAAGACCCTCCAGTACCTTCTTTCATGCGTTTATAAGAGGATCCTACAGGTTGCAGCTCCATTTTGTCTTGTCTGATGTAAGTCTAAACACTGCCTTTAGGCTCTCCAACTTTCCCTTAATCCATACAGTCACAGCTCCAGATCTGGTATCTGCATACTTCCAAGTATAATTACTGCAATACCACCTAGTAAATAATTTAAATACAGACTAGTTATACCAGCAGAGTATATTAATGATGACTTATTTGGGCCTATTGCAAGTTAGTATATGTACTATGGACAAACATCAGTCAGTAGTTGTATACGAACTCAATTAACTACACTATAATACATCCAGTAGGCACAGGCCTACCTAACTACCTGACTCGGCACCGAATTCACCAGAAGATCAGACCAAACTACCCTTTTTCAAGGTGTGCATCAGTACGCATTTCATAGTATCATACCCCGGAGCAAATTTTGAGATGAGATGTACTACTTTCCAACCCCACTGAGAATCATCTCTATCACAGCGTGTACTAGGCAAGAGCGTTGTTGCGTCTGTTCCTTTGAAGTGTGTACTGATACACACCTTGAAAACAGGTAGTGTGGTACAATCTACCGGTGAATAATTCAGGATCATTTGGTGCCGAGTCTGGTAGTTGGGTAGGCCTGAGGCACTTAGGGGATGTTCCCAATAATAATATTGCTCAGTTTCTGGAAGTTTTTTCACTTCATATTGAATGTGATCTAAGGGTGCTTTCCTAGAGATTTAGATCGATCTAAAGATTAAGTTTTAGATCGACCTAACTCCCTGGGGGTTCAGGCTAAATTGCAGTCAGCCGAGCGGACACCATAGTTAATTACCCCCTTAGAGCTTTTAGTAGGCAGGACAGACGCTTAAGCTGGCCAAGCTGACAGTAATCTAGTGAGACTCCCCACAGGGATAGATCGATCTAAAAATCTATGGAAATGGGGTGTAATGCACACGAGATAATCACTCCCTAGCTGCTCAAGGAGGAGTGCCATTCAGTTAATCTAGTTGCATTCAGCGAGAATCCCTTCGGCATTGGATCGATCTACATAAAATGTGCCCTTAGTAATTAAAAGCCAACAATTATATACATCTTTACCAAAACTACCTTTGTATTCTGTCATAAGCATTCTCAAAATATCATCACACAATTCCAAAAATATCTTTATGCCAAAATAGATAGTCTACAGTCTCCTTTTTTTACCTTATACCAATGCCAGTCCCAAAAATTTACCTTGAAAGAGCATTTAATACATTATCCTAGTCTGTAAAAAAAGTACAGTTTAGAGGGTCTTTGTCTTTCTTCTGAATGCCTCTGCTTAGTATTTTGTCTCCTCCTCGTAGGACAGACATTTTGGAAAATGGAATACGTAAGCCCCCCTCGTTGCATCCACCTGTGAAATACTTCATGGTAAACTACCCACACCTTATAAGACCAGGCTGGCAAGGCCTAGGTTAAGAAAACTTTGGACATTAAAACAAACAAAATATTATAATCTATGGATTCTTTAGTACAGGTACACAGTTTGTCAGATATAGTGATTCAAAATTATTGTCACATTATGATTGAATTCTACTGGTGCAGATAATAGTGTAGCACAGTTTAGAGCCATGCTCATGCACCTAGTATGGCATAATGATGTATATGATATTTAAATAAACATCACATTACCTGTTAAACCTTGCATGACTCCTGCATGCTTGAAAACTAATCAAGACCATCTGTATTAAAGGTCAACTAAGCACGACTTAAAAACATTGATATATATTGATATTCAATGGAAAACCTTTAATAATAATAATAATATTTATTTATATATATATTCATGTTTGAAAGTTAAAGTTGGATTGTACTTGCACTACTAAAGAGGAACAAAAGTTATAAAATTATCTCCTAAAATAAGAAGAAGAATCTCAAGTTGAATAAATTTATTTCTGTGTGTTGACTGTGATTGCGACAAGAAACAGCCATACAATCATCGAGGAAAAAGGACTTTTATCTTACCAAAGTTAATTTATATTTATCCAAACAATCAATCTACTTAATTACTTATATTTATCTTATCATATACATTTACATTTAGTGTGCATGTGTGTTCTGTGCAAAAATAACACTGTTTGCAATGGTCCAAAAATAATCATTCTTCACCACTCTAATTCATTACAGCACTCCAGTGAACATAAAATGCTCAAATGTAAGTCTAGAGGCTGATAACTATAGGGCTCAAACACATAATGAATAATGAGCTAATGTGTCACTGACATAAATAGGATTCACATTTATACCTTCAGCACTGAAACGGGGTTTGATCGTGTGTGTGTGTGTGTGTGTGTGTGTGTGTGTGTGTGTGTGTGTGTGTGTGTGTTTCGTTATGGAAGACTATAGGTAGTATATGCATAGCGTGTTGAAGAAATCTAAGTCTTAGCACGAAAATTCCTTAGCACTGTTGCAATACTGTACATACTAGTATACAGTATGATATACTTTTTGAAATTATATGTTTAATATTCATATTGTACATATAAAATACGTTAAAAGGGCGGGTAACGCATGCATTTCTGTTCTAGTGGTACCCGAGTTCGGTCATCAAAGGTAAAAACTCTTGTGCTGACGTTTATGTAACCTTAATTCACCTGTCCCCATACGCCGATCACCATAAGGCCCAGATGAGGGAATAAGTGATATAGCTCTTGATGGGCGTGGTGATCAGGCATCAGCAAAAGTTATGTTGCTATTTGCTCATTTTTTAACCATTTTGTAAGTGGCTTATCACGTTCTCATCTTACCTTGTTTTTTTCTCTCTGTCTGATCTTCCTCCCTTGTGCCCTGGTGTCTCGTTGTGATGTGTCACTTTCAAAACGAGGCTCGGAATCCCCTTCCTTGACAGGAAAAGGTCAAGAGTTTTACATGGATTAACGCAGTAACTTGCGGTATATCCCGCGTGTTTTAGGTGTTGAAATAAATGTTAATCGATGACGAGCCACGTTTTGACATAAATCACGCGTGATTATATTAAAATGATTCTACAAATATGTTTTCTTAACGTTAGATGATGCATGTACCCCAGCAGGTGTTGTTTTGGAAAATGAGGAAGAAAAATATATT
Source organism: Lingula anatina (assembly GCF_001039355.2). Next base: position 32,421 of record NW_019775526.1, read on the forward strand.
TCAAAGAATGTAACATGGTTTCTTAATAAAAAGCAACGTAAATGGGATAATATTTTCATAATTCACAGGGTAGTGTAAATACGTGTACTTGGATTTTGCAGGGGAATACAAGGTAAATGTTAGGTAAGGAGATGATGAGAGATAATCATTGTCACCTGTTTACAGGATAATTCCATTGTTATTGTAACTATTAACTCGATTATGACAATAAATTTTGTGATTATGGTGGCTGCTGTGAAGGGGCTGTCATTATAACTGAACAACTCTTCCTGTTGGTTAATGTTATT
>NW_019775526.1:57001-79100 GCF_001039355.2 Lingula anatina
AGAGAGAGAGAGAGAGAGAGAATGAACAAGTATCCACATGCTATTTTCACTTGTCATTATATATTTTTTCAAAATATATGACACTGTACAATATATTGTTTGTTCATTTCAGGTTTGATCTCCATAACCACTTTTTACAACATAGCAAACAAAACATTTCTACTAGTACAAGTCATTATAATTTGCATATCATTACTATTTCAGGCTGATGCTGCTGCAGCCAAGGAGAAAGAGAAGGAGGCAGAAAAGAAAAAGCGGCCGAGGTCAGGCTCCAGGGGGAGTGCCAGGTCCAGGAAGTCCAAGGAGGACGTTGTGTCTCCTGCACCTCCTGAGGATGAACTGAAAGATGCTGGGAAGCATTGGCCGGTGAGTCTGTCTGTCAAGTTGCCATTTTTAGATATATATAGCTAGAGTAGTTTTTAGATCAATATTTGACTTTGACATGCTAACAACTGACCAACAGGAAACTGTTTGTGATGGATGTTCTGACACATTTAAGACATATATTTAAACAAGGACCAATGTAGGGATACCTCAAAATTTTACTAATAATATGTATTCCTCAGCTGAAGGTGCAGACGGGGAGAAATTAGATGAATCATGTCTGGTAGTTCTAGAATTTTTGTTATTTCATCAAATGTGTGAAATTGCAAAAACATATGCCCTACATTTGAAAACCAGTGAAAGACTAACACCACTACTTTCATTATTATTATTATTATTGTAAGAGTTATGCTAATATACAAGCAAGCTCAGTACCTAAAAACCTGTGATGATTATATTCCAGTTTACTGGCTATGATGTGTGTAATGATTTGATCCATGCCACTGGCACTGTATCCAACCTGTTCCCTGCTGATGGAGGACTCATCAGGACAGAGAGAGTCGATTATGTGCAAGGTACGAGAGGGACACAAATATATACTAATCCACACTTTTTATTTTTCTATCCCTACTTACTAATTGTAAAAGTTAGTTGTAATTAAATTTGAATCCTAACTGAATTGATATAACTGAGGATACTATTGGTCATTGAGTGCTTATAAAAGTAAAAAAAAAATTGAACAAAATCTTATCAAAATGTCACATATAACCTTTATGTTGTTTTTGACCAGGTCAAACAAGTGTGAAGACCAGTGTGGTGAAGGATGGACATTTGTTCACTATCCATCTGCTGGACCCCAAGGAGAAGGAGGCAGAGATAGATGACTTGGAAGAGAGCAAGGATGGTCGAGAAAAGGCAGAATTTGAAAAATCAGAGAAAGAAGGTGCTTTTCATTTTTTTAAACATATGGGAGCAATTAAGTCTTTTGTGTTATTGCTATGTACACATGGCCCCTTGCTTTGATAAATTATTGAACTTTATAGCCAGAATTAAAAACTGTAAATGGCACCATTTATCCTTGCCATTCAACCTTGTTTAATAATTTGTGTTGAATTTGTTTGAAATCAGAAACTGGGTCTCATTCCGGTGAAATGGCAGGAGATGAGGTTGGAAAAGAGGAGGCTTCATCACCCAGAGCAGAAGAACCACCCAAGAAACCGTCTGTAGCCTACTTTGGCTCTTTTAGTGCTGAGATGCAGGACGGGATGTACCTGTCCTTTAGTGTATATGGTGGCAATGGTGTGCCAGCTGGACCAGATGGTGAGCATGTTTTTTTTCCATTTTTTCTTTTTAAGCCTGGGATTTGAGGTTTATTGTTTTTTCAGGATTTTAGTAGTATGTTGTATGTTTTATGTCATTAAATCTTAAAATAGCATATATGTTAGTTTTTTTATCATTTCAATGCACAAATAGTTTTAGAACAACCTGCTATTTGCCTTTGTACCAAAACAACTAAATTTAGAGCATATATACAGCAGAGGTTCCTCTAGCAACATGTACATACTAGTAATCCAAAGACATACAGATCATACCTCATGCCACATGTTATGATTTCTAGGCCAGAAGCCACAACCAGAGCCCTATGTGGCGCCCCCTCCCAGGAGTCCCAGTCCTGCCCAGGCCAGCCCTGCTAAAGGAAAGGGCAAAGATAAAGGCAAAGGAGCACAGGACAAAGCTGCAGCAACCCCAGAGCCCACAATCCAGGTAATAAAAATATTGATAAATATGAAATACAGACCTACTAGATATGGGTTGCAGGGGTGGGTGCATCTGAAGAACATATCCCTGTTTTTCAAAAAAGTAACTTCACCATAAAAATATGGGCTAAATGCTTGTCATATAAAAATACATTTCTCTTACAAGGATGAGGAACCTAAAGATGACATAAAGATAGAAGAAGAGTTGGTACCTGAGCAACCATTTCAGGAACTGTTTGTCTCCTGTCCTGATGGTCTGACCATTCAGTATATGCTGGAGAGCCATTGTGGTGAGTGCAGTGCTCTAGGCCAGTTTCACAAAATCACTTCAATCTGAAAATCTGTATAAATTTAAAAAGAAGAGAGGATTTAGGGCCTGCTTTTATTTAGGATGAATTTGTAACCATTTGCAAAAAATAAAGTAACTACTGATATTAAATTTTGTCCATTTCTTATTCTTATTTTGTCAAAATCAAAAATATAATAATTTGTCAATTCAGGGGTACTAACTAAAAAGTAAAAATTAATTGTTTTATATAGGTGTGATACCCGCAGATGAAAATGATAGAAAAGTGATAGTGAAGCAGAGCTACCCCTTCAAGACCAATGGTAAACAAGACTGTGAAGCCAAGCGTAAAGTGCCAGCCATGCAGGAAGCTTCTCGTTTGGTGACCTGTGAGGGAAACATTATCAGGTTTTTCCAAGATGATTCTCTACAGGTAGGTTTGTTGCAAAAATAAATGGCCAATGATTTATTGATTTTGAGTAAAGTTGAGTGAAAATTATCAAGATAAAAATGTAGAGTTTGCAAAAGTAAAAATTATTTAACTATATTATATGTAGTGTTTATGCATAGTAATTTCTGTTTTTAGAAACAAATACAGTACTTGCACTTTGCTAATATTTTAATTTCAAAACCCAAATAATAGGATCCTGTGTGTGAAATTGTTTGATATCCCTGTTTTTCAAAAAGTAACTTCACCATAAAAATATGCTAATATTTTTCTCTTTTTCATAGATTTTGTATGCAGATGGCACTGTGAGTAACATCACTGGGAATTTTGTGCCACTACCTCCAAGCAGAATGAGTTCTCCTAGTAGAATCAACAGTGCTAAGAGTCAGGCAGACAAAGATGAAAAAGAGAAAGAGAAAGAGAAACCAAGTTCACCTAAGAAAGGTAAAATTATGATAAACACAAGTGATATATTATCTCTTTCTATGCCTGAATGTTGTTTGGATTGAAAAAAAGGGATGAAAGTGAAATATTGAAATAAAAATGCATCAACAAAGTTTTGTAAAAGATAAGTGGAATTCATTGATGTGAGCGTGTATGGTCATATCAGGTGATGAAACTTAAAATTATGTATGGTTTGTTAGAATTTTTACTTTTTATTTCTAGGTGGCAAACAGAGAAAGAGTGCACAGCTTGCAGAAAAGCAGCCAGATAATCTGGCTGTCGAGGAATCAGAGCCAAAAGGTGAATGCATCACTACCATGCCATCTGGTGAGAGAATTTCTGTGAAACCAGATGGAAAATCAACCCCTCTGCCAGCTGCTCTGTTTACATATGCCACGGACCCAGAGAGCAAACAGGTGCATTTGAGTACTTCTTCAACTTTTTTCCAATATAAACAAAATGCAGCAAATGTATTTCAAGCATTATAAAAATGATACATAAAAATGCTTCAAACTCACTACAAGACATTACATTGTCAATATGATAACCAACATGTCTACAGTTAAAAAAAAAACAGTTTGTACATAGTGGTTACAAAATTTGAATATGATACTATGAATATCATATTAGTATGCAGTTAGTATCCATATATTAATGAAACTTTAAGATTGCATGTAGACTTATGTATAAATTTAATCTTTGTATTTACAACAACATGCATGCAATATCATATCAAGTCATGCATTTGCACTACACATAGCAAATTTAAGTGCAACTGTAATTATAAATATTAAATATATATTGTAATTCTACTGGATGACTAAACGCTTCCACTCATTTTTATTATGAAATTTTAATATTTAGATGCTGACCACCAGAGAGGACCATGTAATGATAGTGCAGCACCCGGACGGCAAGAGAATAGTCCAGCATAGTGATGGGACCAGGATAACCACTTACTTTGTACAGGAAGAGATGTACCAACACAGTGCTGACACAGGTACACCTTCATTACTTTATTCATTCTACTGAATAAAATACATATAATTGCCTACAATGCTGATACAGGTTGTGTTGTACTAAAAATGTGCTTTTACTTCTTTGCAGTTTCAATATCTCAGTTTATTTCCATTGCCCAAAGGTACTCATACCTTTCTCTCACCATCTTCAATTATGTTTTCAATTTTCAAGATATTAGATATTATCTAAAATGTTGATTTTTGTTACATTACAGGCAAGAACATTTTAAAAAATGTTTTTTTATTAATTTGACTGTTCACAGTATATCATAACAATCTCTAACTATCTTTGCTTAAGATCCAATAATGTTTTAACACTCAAATTAATTTTTGATGACATAAATGTCACATCAAGTCATATGTATTGTCTTATTATAGGCGAGGATGTGAAGATGGAGACTCCACTTGTTCAGATGTTCAAGGTGGAGTGTCCTGGCTACGCCACCCTGGACTACAACACTGCCACTGGCTGCTGGAAGACTGAGTTTGGCACTGGCTCCGTCATCCACACCACACCTAATGGCTGCTATACCATCTCACACCAAGATGGTGGCAACCTGGTTGTGGATGAGGAGGGAAGTGCAGTGTACAACCCCAAGCCTAACAATAACATCGAGTTTGCCTCTGCCAATCAGAAACTGGTGTATGCAATGCGCCACCATGCAGATGTCATCTGTGAGACTGTGGACAATGAAGGAAATATCTTCAGTGTGAAGCACAATGGTGACACCATCGTGATGAGCCCTTCTGGCAGTGAACTGGAGGTGGAGGACAAGGAGGTGGAGAATGCATTCGTGGAGAAAAAAGAAATCATACTCTACAAACAGCATGCACCCAGGTTTTTCATCATTCATGGCAATGGCAGTGGCACTGAACTCCTCCGATATCAGGACATTGCTGATTACATTGCAGGAGCTGAGACTGACAAATCCACTGCAATCATCAAGGAACCTCTACCAGACTACCCTGGGGTGACAGGAATCACCATCCTCAGACCTTACAAAGGGGGACCGTCTGACAGGTGGTTTAAGAACTATGAGGAAAACAACATCATTCCAAGTGGGTTGAGATCAAGAGACTTGAAGACCTTGCCACCCAAGGAGTTTAAGAAACCTGGGCCCAAATTTGGTACCAACGTAGGACAGGGTTTGGCCATAGGTAGTGCAGTGCCACCCAAACCCAAGTATGAATTGCTCAAGTGCCCCTCCGTCTTGGAACTGAGGCAGTTTGTACAGTATAAGCCTGTCAGTGCACAACTGAGAGAAAAGTAAGTTTGCATGTTGTTGTTTTTGATTTGTATATGTAAAGCAAGGGTTTTAGACTGCTTTCATAGGTCTCTGTTTCTATTTCTGCAGAGGATTGACATATGGCAAAATACTCTGCCTTTAGATGTCTTAGTCAACATTTCAATGACAAAAGACCATCTTACACTATTCCTGGTAGTATTTTTGCACTGTGTCTTCCAGAATGAAGAATTTGCTATCAGGTAAGAGTGAATTTTAAATAATTGATTCAGCAGTTAGAGTTTTGATTTTCTTTTAATCTAATAATGTCACTCAACTATGCCATGATATTTAAAGCAAAAACATGATATTACCCTTTCAACCTTACAGGCTTGGGGATGGCCTGAGAGAGTATGCAGAGTTTGTTAGAGAGAGGAACCTCCACACAGCAGACCTGTTGGTCAAGGATCCAAGGACCCCTACAGAGCAAAACCAGGCAGCAGAGCTGTCTGCCATTGTTTCTCCTAGACTGCAAAAGATGCAGATTAAAGAAATTGAAGGTAAGTGTATTTTTTAGTGTATCATTATATAACCTCCTTGTTTATTTCCTCCATGAATTATTTTTTTTGAAGTGTTCTGTTTATCACTTTTTAAAGAATTTTTCACTTTTAATAAGGATATTCTCTGTATGCTTTATGTCTTTTGAAGTATTATCTTTTTTAAAAATGTCTTTTTTGAATAATTTTTTCCCGATACATATATAGGCCTCTTCTAGTATTGCTAGACTATGTATAAAATCATGTTAACTTTGTCTACCTTTCATTCCAGCCAATGTGGAGAAGCTATACCAAGATGCTACAGCACCCCCAGTTCCCAGCCCTCCTCCTACACCACGCCCTAAAAGAACAGCTGCAGACTGGGAGAGGGACCGCAGAGAACTGGCAGAAGAAATAGATGGACGAAATGCACTGAGAAAGAGGTCCATCCCACCATATTTCCAGAGTGAATTCGGGAAGGCGTTTTTACTGTCTCAGGTATGAGTAAATTTTAGATTATTGATTAATCAAAATTGACAAAGTTGTAAATTTTGATATCAATTCTGATGCTGGTACATTAGAATGATTTCTCTAACTAAAAAAGTGCCATTCTCTTGTACCCTGTAGGCTCCAGACATGGAAGCCATGACAAGACAGCTGTCTGAGGACCCGAGACAAGATGGCCACCAAGCTGTACGCAGTGCAAGCAGCACTCCTGCTGTGGAAGAAAGAAGCAGTGCTCCACCTCCTTGTAAGTCACTTTGNGCTGAGACTGACAAATCCACTGCAATCATCAAGGAACCTCTACCAGACTACCCTGGGGTGACAGGAATCACCATCCTCAGACCTTACAAAGGGGGACCGTCTGACAGGTGGTTTAAGAACTATGAGGAAAACAACATCATTCCAAGTGGGTTGAGATCAAGAGACTTGAAGACCTTGCCACCCAAGGAGTTTAAGAAACCTGGGCCCAAATTTGGTACCAACGTAGGACAGGGTTTGGCCATAGGTAGTGCAGTGCCACCCAAACCCAAGTATGAATTGCTCAAGTGCCCCTCCGTCTTGGAACTGAGGCAGTTTGTACAGTATAAGCCTGTCAGTGCACAACTGAGAGAAAAGTAAGTTTGCATGTTGTTGTTTTTGATTTGTATATGTAAAGCAAGGGTTTTAGACTGCTTTCATAGGTCTCTGTTTCTATTTCTGCAGAGGATTGACATATGGCAAAATACTCTGCCTTTAGATGTCTTAGTCAACATTTCAATGACAAAAGACCATCTTACACTATTCCTTGTAGTATTTTTGCACTGTGTCTTCCAGAATGAAGAATCTGCTATCAGGTAAGAGTGAATTTTAAATAATTGATTCAGCAGTTAGAGTTTTGATTTTCTTTTAATCTAATAATGTCACTCAACTATGCCATGATATTTAAAGCAAAAACATGATATTACCCTTTCAACCTTACAGGCTTGGGGATGGCCTGAGAGAGTATGCAGAGTTTGTTAGAGAGAGGAACCTCCACACAGCAGACCTGTTGGTCAAGGATCCAAGGACCCCTACAGAGCAAAACCAGGCAGCAGAGCTGTCTGCCATTGTTTCTCCTAGACTGCAAAAGATGCAGATTAAAGAAATTGAAGGTAAGTGTATTTTTTAGTGTATCATTATATAACCTCCTTGTTTATTTCCTCCATGAATTATTTTTTTTGAAGTGTTCTGTTTATCACTTTTTAAAGAATTTTTCACTTTTAATAAGGATATTCTCTGTATGCTTTATGTCTTTTGAAGTATTATCTTTTTTAAAAATGTCTTTTTTGAATAATTTTTTCCCGATACATATATAGGCCTCTTCTAGTATTGCTAGACTATGTATAAAATCATGTTAACTTTGTCTACCTTTCATTCCAGCCAATGTGGAGAAGCTATACCAAGATGCTACAGCACCCCCAGTTCCCAGCCCTCCTCCTACACCACGCCCTAAAAGAACAGCTGCAGACTGGGAGAGGGACCGCAGAGAACTGGCAGAAGAAATAGATGGACGAAATGCACTGAGAAAGAGGTCCATCCCACCATATTTCCAGAGTGAATTCGGGAAGGCGTTTTTACTGTCTCAGGTATGAGTAAATTTTAGATTATTGATTAATCAAAATTGACAAAGTTGTAAATTTTGATATCAATTCTGATGCTGGTACATTAGAATGATTTCTCTAACTAAAAAAGTGCCATTCTCTTGTACCCTGTAGGCTCCAGACATGGAAGCCATGACAAGACAGCTGTCTGAGGACCCGAGACAAGATGGCCACCAAGCTGTAGGCAGTGCAAGCAGCACTCCTGCTGTGGAAGAAAGAAGCAGTGCTCCACCTCCTTGTAAGTATTTACAGTCACTTTGTTACTTGTACTTGAGAAAACGTATTGTAAGCATTCTGTGTTAATTTTGTATTCAGTTCACGTTATCATCCCTTATGCAGCTGTGTTAGTAGGCATCAGCATGATACTTAGTATATGCTGAGAGGCACTTTGTAGTAAAATATAGTATTTTATCAAGGGGTTGGGTGCAGTAAGAGGAAGGGATTGTTGTGGGCAGAAAAAGCAAAACCAGCCTAGATAACCCTTTGTGGGTTGCCTTATTTGGATATAAAAATTATCAAAATATCCAAATTTTTTGTAATTTCAGACAAGCAGAGTGATGGTTCTCAGAGCTCCTCTTCTCCAGGTATGCAGAACACACAGCAAAGAACTGCTGCAGCTTATGACTCTCCTTCACCTGCTGGACCAGGTATGTGCCCAGTGACCCTCTCCCCCTCTTCTCCTCTAAATACTGGTAAATAAATGTATTATCCTCTTATCCTAAAACATTTTTTTGGAGTTTTTAATTTTTTAAAAAATATTTCTTTCATATTTATGCATGTTTGCTTAGTTGTTTGAAATCAGTGATAAAATGTACAGTTTTCTATATTTCTTTACAACTTGACAGCCCAGTATGTTCTGTAATGATTTGTCTTTGATAGGGCTTTATATGCAAGGAATGTGTTTTTAGGTTGACAATTGAAGAAATTTCAAATTACTCCCATGACAGTACATATTATAGTTTGTAGTCCTATAATGTACTGAGAACGTCCTGGCAGTAGTATAAATGCAGCAGCAAGTTGCAACATGTTTTTCTGCACTAAAATTCAATTGTTGAAATAAGTCCACTCAAGTCTCCATCTCTTACTGAAAGCTGCACTGTCAAGCAGTACAAATGCATTAATTTAAAACATTTGACTGTGCTGTTTGGTTTTAAGTGGGTGTCATCCATTATGAATAATTAATGCCATATGAAAATATTACCCCTTTTAAATTCAGTACAAAGATCATAAAGTCATTTACTCGCTGTCGATTCCAGCATTTATTGCAACAGACTCGATGCAGTCCAATCTCCGCCCAGGCAACCCTACGCCAGCACACGCCACAGGTCAGGGGTCACCTTCACCACTGAGACCCAAGAATCCCACCCCGTTGCACTCCACTCAAACTTTCCCCGACAGACCAGGTAAGAGTTTTCACTGTCTCAAAACCATTTTCTATTTTTAATAAGACAAGACAGGCAAATAAGTTCATTGTCAAATATGAATTTTATCGATGCAAAGGTCAGAGTTTTATGGCTGACGGAGGTGAAATAGCAGAGTTAATGCTGTGATTAAGTTGATGGAATCTTGCACAAACTGGCCAGCTGTTGTGCCTCATGCACTAAGAATGACAGAGTAACAGTTCCTTCTGTACTTCAAAACCTGGCATTGACATGCAGTGTACTTGACCAAATGGTGCACTGACAAGCAGCTGATTTGGAAAATTAAGATTCATTATGTTGTCGAGATTTTGGCACGAGGCATTAAGTGCATTTTTTTTTTTCATATACCAAATGATGTACTTATGTGATGGCAATTGATAGACTAGCGTGAGATTAACATCAGCAAAAATTGAGCAGGAAGTAGACAAAGAAACTAATGTGAAAGTGTCAGATTTCAAAGTGCAGATATTAACAGCTGACAGTGAAAGAAGGGTCCAAACTAATAAGCCATCCTGTAGCAAAACATGTTGGCAATGTTGAGAAAATACTGTCTTGGAATCAAACTCAATGCAAAAAGAACAGGTGGAATTTAACAAGTATGCTTCACTATTACATGTAGGCTTATTATGACAAGCCAGGTACATGTGAACTTGCATTACCACATGTCATAAATATTGTGAAAAGTTTTGACATAAAGTGGAACTGTTTATATAACCTTATATGGTTTATATTTTAAAATGATAATGATTTCAAGAGATCAGTTGATTAAGACTGCAATTCACCTCACAGATAGAAAGTTAGATTATAAAATATTATTCAGAAAGCATATAATCAATAATGAAAAATAAAAACATGGTTTTTGCAGTTAATTCAGTTATAAGCATTAAGTCATGACCCTTTAAATTATGTAGGCAATCCCACTCCTAAACAAACTGGTGATGCCCAGCCCATGCCCTCAGAGACACCGTCCAGCTACTGGTCACCCACCTGTCATCCCAGCATTCCAGAGCAGCCCATTCCGGAGGAAGGTATGTACAGGTTTATAGTAGAGGCCTTACACCTTGAGTTTCAGACTTTGGTACTAACTCACTGGTATTATCAGCATACCTCTGCAGAATGAAGTGAAGTTTCAGTTATCTCTGAAGCCCAGGGTGTATTCTTAAGGCTTCCAGAGAAAAAAGGCCTTAGGGAACAGTTGAAGATAGATATTTACTGACTGTATTTTCACTATTTCTTGCTGAGCTGTTTTCTGAATAGTTTCTGGGAGAACATTTTCTGATGGTATTGAATATAATGCAGGTATCAGGAAGTTTTAAATCTAACTGTGAATAGAGAAAATGATGAGTTGATGTGTCATTGTGTTTGGATGTGACTGTGGTTGTGCTCATGATTGTGTTTTAGCCATGTTTGTCACAACATCAAGGAATCATGTGGGTGTATTGATAAAACACACCAGTTACCAAAAGGGTGATCAATATGTGTCTAAGTTATCAAATAGATATGCATGCTTACACTTCTTGAGTAATATTTTAAGAAAATTGATAAAGTCTGTCTGACTGCTTCTTGAAATCAAATCTTTAAAACAAAAACTACATATCTTTTTAGTTTAATGTATTGGCTGAGGAGAGTACATGGAAAGTGATACTAATATATATTTAGACATTTTCAGTAAGAATGTGGTCTAAATGCAAAAAATTTTGTGTTAGTAAAATGATTATCTTGAGTTTTTTTTTTTTTTTTTTTTTTTTTTCAATTTTGGACTCAACAGTTTCCTTGTTCAAGATCTAATTAGACACATTTTGCACTTGGTACATGTAATAGCAAACTTGCTTAATTATGTGATCCATTTTTAAGTCTCAGTACGATTTTAACACCAAACAAAGTAGTTGATGTGCCCCCCATCTTTGATGTCATGGTTCCAAATTTTCAGCATATGATGAAGTTGGTGCCCCATCGGCTGAGAGCCAGATTGTGTTGACTCGCAGCCTGCAGGTAGACGTGATAGGGGAGACAAGGAAGGAGCCAGTCCATGTCCCTGCCTACATCAGAGGTGGGAGACCAGGGGGATTAAGCAACCAGAAGGTGAGAGATCATGGCAGCTGTAATCAAAACCTATTGATCAGACTGGGAATAGTCTCCCCAGAAAGTATGACTTGGGAATTTTTTCATTCCAAATTACATATTTGGGTGATTGGGTGGGTATGAGTGTGGAAGTGGCCATATATGTATATTTATAAATCCTATTACACATACTGTATTTGGCCTGAAATCTTTTAGAGTATCTTTGTCCAGTTCTTCACACTGCCTTTGAAATTGTTTCCTAAGCAGAATATCAACTTTTAAAAAATAATTACCACTAGTGAATGCTTATATGTAAGTAAAACCAGCCTTCAAAATTGCCTTACTTCAGTTTTGTTTTGAGAAGAAAATATAAATTGGTTTGAAAGATGTTATTGTTTATGAAGCTGGTAAAATATCCTGGGATGATTTGCATTGTTCTCATTTGTAAATTAACAGTTTTCTCCTGTTTATGAAAATAAAATGTAAATGAAACAGACATTGCTTTGGATCAGTTGTTAGTTTTGTAAATTATTTATTTCTCTATTTTAGTTCCGTGCTATTGAAGACCCTGTAAGAAGGAGAGTGCACACATCATCTGTTGCGGGGGCCACCCTGAAAGGGAAATCCCAACTAGAAAGCCTACGAGGATTTGAGCTCCTCCCAGATAAAGTAGATTTTGGTATGCTAAGGGAGGGTTACACTTATTCTTTCACCGTCTTCCTCAAGAACACGGGCGTGGACTCCTGCAGGTACAAAGTTCGCCAGCCTCCGCCTTCAACTGGATTGAAGGTCTTGTATATGCCTGGATTGGTAAGGTTCATGTTTCAATTATCTGTTGAATGTTTTGTGACTTTTTCTTTGCACTAAAAAAATGTCATGATATATATGGGCAAGATTGGTAGATAGCATGCTTCCCTGTAAAGGTATACTTACTGACACTCGAATTTAAGTTCAGATTGGAGTTTCTTATTGACTTGACCCCATAGATTGAGTGCACGGAGCTTGGGGTTTCAGAGAAACTTAATTGTTTTTTTACTAGGAGTTTGATCTGAGTGTGATATTACATGTTCTTTTTAACCTTTATAAGAGTGCAGGCATTATTGAACCAGTAGACGTACATTGTCAGGGCTGTCTCACATGATATAGTGCAAAGGTAGCAGCAAAATACCTATAATTGGTTCTCTGTGCCAAGGTTTTTGACTGGTATTAACACTTAATATTGGGTGATAATCAGACCTATTAGAAGTCTTAAGTGCTTAATTTTTTTCCTGTTGTTTTAACAAGTTCTCCTCTCATTTCCTTGTGAACAATATTTATGTCCAAAGATAGTGCTTGATTAGGTGCTAATTTACTACCAAGTATGTGGATGACTGTGATCACAAACATTATAATGAGACATCATCGCAGTCCCTGGGTAAAAGGCACTTACGTATGTGTGAAAGTGCTGACTGCAGTGCACAGAAATCAATATCTGATGCAAGCAAACGTTTCTGTATTTAAAAAAGTGAAAATAAACATTGACAACAAATGCTTACTGGTGAATAAACATATTGGTGTATTAAATTTTGTAGAATTTGTTAGATGTATTCATAAACATTTTATTAGACATTTCAGTTATGTTGCTGTTGCAATTGTTCTTATGGTTTTTAAAATTTGCTCTCAATTGAAATATTTATGAATAAAACGGAAATAGAAATAATAAGCATATTTCATTGTATCACAAAATTCTGATTATTATTACTATTATTATTGTTGTTGTTATTAATTTTTTATCAGTTTATTATTTTGTAATACTTTGATTTATATTTAGATTGCTGCAGGAATGAAGGCAGAGTTGCGGTTGGAGCTGTATGCCATTGCTGTGGGCGTGGAAGGAGAGAGTGGCATAGGAACAGTGGCACACAACCTGGAAATAATTACAGAAACTGATCAGCTCTTCTTACCAGTTGCTGCAAATATCCTTTCTAAAAATGGCAATTTTGTGATGGCATCAATATAAAAAGGAAATTTAATCTGTCCCCTCTCTATCTCTCTCTCTTTGTCTCTTCTCTTTTTTATTTCTCTCTTTTTTAAATATCATAGTTGATTTATGATCACAAATTTGAATAAAAAGTGCATTTTCCACATTATCTTTTTGAAAGAAAAAGAGGAAAATAAGTCCATTTCCAGGATATGTCAAATTAATCAAATAACTGCAGGCAGAGCAGTGCAGCGTCAAGGCATCACTTGAAATCCACTGTATTACTTAAAGGCAGCAAGTTAATGGAAAGAGCTATCTGACACAGCTTGTCCATTAGTTGCATTAAGAGATGTGTTCCCAGCACAAGTAATGGCTGTTTATCGGATTATTTAATTACCCATACACAGACAGTCAAGATGAAAACAGGTGTCTACACTGCCATTTTAATGCATTGTTTTGATGAATTGGTAACAGCCATGTGTTGTAAGTGAATTGTGACCGTGATTTGACAGGTTAAAGTAGCAGTGATCGTGAGGAGCATTGTGCTCCTGCCAGGAGTTCAGCAGGTTACAGAAAGGCAGTGATATAACATGAGATCAGTCATTGGTGATGAAAGTGAGATTCGAGTTGTTTGGGATCTCGATGAATAATGACACTTCAAACTTGATTAGCAAGTCTGTAGTGCAATTTTTATAAGCAGGATTATGGTAATGTTTGTCAAAAAAAGCCAACTTGTTTATGTTTGAGAGTTTGTGAAATATATTTTCTTTGCATTAGCAATGAACACAGGTTGGTGGTGCTTTTGATTTTCATTATATATACAAAGGCATGAGTACAATTTTTTTTTGTTAACTTTGACAAGTAAAGAGGCAGTTGCTTTCTTGAGGGGGGGGGGGGCATGGCATGTGGTCTTAGTAGTAGTATTGAACCCTATTAAATAAATGCAAAAATAATTGCTCAATCATGATTTATTAGGAATTTGTGTCAAACTGTCCACATTTTTCTTTAACCAATCTCACCTGTGATGACTGGCTATGATTATGACCAAAGCGGATTATCTAAAACTACTGGACCTGGTGTGCTGTTAGTTGCCACTCACCCCCCTGCAGGGCAAGGCATTATAAGGCCTAGAAGGGACCATATAGTGGGTAGGTAAACATGTAGGTCAACATCTCTCTGCCTAGATTTTTTTTCTAGCGAAGATTTTCTTCATTATTTAAGTAATCAGTAGGTTTTAACTGTCATTGCATTTGCCTCACAGAGGAGGAATGAAAATAAATACATAAATAAAATATAAATGAAAAAAAATACAAATATAGAGATTTAGAATAAAAAATAATTATGAGAGAAAATAAATCTGGTTAGATTTTGCATTGAACACAGGACACTCAAGTATTTAAATTGAATGTATATATTGCAGTAGGTAAAAAATATGGAAGACCATATTTCAATACTGACATTTTGAATTTTATTTGTAGAAAGCCCAAGATAAAAGCAAAGGAGAGGATATAGAATACCACTGGACAGTTTACATAGGTTTTGTAAACTAGGGAAGAAGACATTGTAAATTTAAAATTAAAAAAAGAATTGTAAATTGAGAAAGCACTTTCTCGAAACAACTGAACACTCCGTCCATGCTGATTTAATATTTTTATGTATCTGTTTATATCTATTTAATTTTTTTTGGTAAAAAAGTACTTTTAATTATTTTGGCAGAGTATGTATTGAATTGACTTTTTGATATGTATATAATTCTCTGTGAACTTTAACTGTGATAGAATTGTGAACACAGGAAATTTTTTATGCAGGATACAATATAATAACATTTTATGAGTGTCTTTGCATGATGTGTAACATAACTAGCCAATAAATGTAAAAAATGGTTTCAATTTTATGTTCTTCATGTTTCATCAAAACATAATAAAATTTTTTTTCTAATTTTTGGTGAAATAACTGATATAATTTCAAATTAGTAAAATGAAGAGATAGAAGACATTTTCAGTATATTATTCTTTTTGAAAGACAGACAGTAATATTATTCAAAAGTGGGCACATTTTCAATTTTGCTGATAGAAATGATAGAACTAAATTCTATTATTGTGCTCCAAATAAAGAATGGACATTCCATGTGTATTGGCTGTCTATAAACATTTGATCCAGTATAAGACTAACAATTTTAATTTCTCTGCAAGCTGACTGCATTACATCTTACAGAAACTCAAACCAGCAACGATAAACAATTTTTGCCTCAACACTGAACACAACATTTATTATAATTTTCTTCCATTTAGACATCACATAAGTATATATACAGCATAAAATATATGTACACTGTTGAGCAATCTTGCAATTTTACCACTTTATCACTTCTGTCATACATGTACAGCTTCTTCCAACTACTGTATATACCTGTTAATATTATGCATTAATTTTTATAAACATAAATAAGTGCTTAGAGCATTAAAAAGATACTGTTACATTGCAATATGAGTACATTATTAACCCACATCCAAGTGAGCTTTGTATACAAATATAAACTACTGGAAAGTGTGGTATGAGGATCATTTTCATGAGGAAGGAGAATGGCTGAAGCATTTCAACAAAGATGCTGTTTGTTCTGAAACTTTATCGATGTTACAAGATGCTGTAATCAATGATAATATCACTATAATAGATTGGAGTATTAAATGGATTGTGTCAAGACTAAAGGGATGCGTTTCTTGGCAACAACTATTTTGAGCAGAATTTGTTTGCAATAATTACCAATATTTCCTTGGGAGATATGCATAAATATGTCCTGCTAGATCAGCCAATCAAATAGCTGAAAACAAGGCTCTTTTCAAATCAAGCGGTATATTTTGGCATTACAGTCTGGACCAATACACTATATTAAGAGGTCTATGCAATTGTACTAACAGGGTTTTTGCTCATTCTAACAATTTCGCTTCCTACTGTTTGGGGGAGGGGGGGGGGCTATTAATTGGCCATGTCTACTGTAACAGCCAGCCTCTTAAGTTGTCAATCTCTTAAACTGCACCAATACAGACCAAATCACAAAAGTATACAGCTTGATGTGGAAAGTCTTTTAAACCAGCCTCCAGGTGATGATATATATATATACTCTCATAATTGTAGGTGTTTCACCCACCTTTCTTGTCAAATTAAGCTTACCCCTTTGTCAAAGCAGACTGGAACCACATCAGCAAAACAGTACGTTCCATGAAAAGAGTGTACACACATAAATCTATACTACATTTAAAAACCTGTATTCATTTTACAGAACCAATAACCCCACATTTTTTTTTACAATATTTGAATTATATTTGCATGTAGACTTAGATGTCAATAACATGAAAAACTAATGTAAACTTACATTTGTTTGGCATATGATATATTTTTTTCTTATTTTGTTAAAATATTTAACAACATAACTGCTCAATTTTGAAGTTTCCAAGTCACTGTAAATAAATAAAGACTTAAAACTTCATTCAACAAAATGACCATAAAAATACATGTGCAAGTACATGTGACGCCTACACATACGGAGATGACAATATTGGAACTAATGTTACAAACAATAAAAATTACCCGAATCGAACACAAAATATTCCTGCAAGTCATTCTAAAATGAACTTGTCTATGTTTTCACATTTTTATTTCAAAAAATTAATCCCTCTTTAAGAATGAGTATAATGGGTTTGGCAGTTGAATACAATGAAATACCAGGATTGGAATCACTATTGATGCAGCAAAATTCAATGGTAACTCCTTTTAAAAAGAGGCTGGTTGGTGGTTCATAAAATTGCTTCATTTTTTTTAGTAGGCTTTCAGAGGTATTGGGACCTTATTTTTTAATTGGCTTTGTTTCAGCCACGAAGACCTCTAAAATTCATTATGAGATGTTGCACACATCACACAAATTACTTACTCACCTGTATGATGGTGAGCGGAATTTTCTAATGAATAGGGCATGTCATAAAAAGGCGGTTCTAAGAACTAAAGAAAACTGGTTTATATGGAGCTATGTCAGTTTTTTCTCAAATAAACCAGATAATTTTATAATTTTCATCTGTGAGTACTAATAGCTGAAATATCAATGTTTATACTGAAAAAAAAAAAAAAAGATGCCAATATGTGCACACATACAATAAAATTCATGGTATTTTTTGTATTAAAAAGATTAAGAATGAACAATGTACTCAAAATACATTACATAAACTTTTCTTTTAAACTGTTCTTATCTATTTTACCTGATTGTAGCATTTAACTCGCATAGATTGTTCTGAGTGTACTTCCACTTAAAAAAATATGTCCACAACCTTCTTCAAATGTAATTTGTGGTTACAAATTATGGTGGATCTTGGGAACATATTGAGTTGGGTATTCAAGAAATATTTTTTTCTTTAAAAGGATATCTACAACTACAGTACATACATGTACATGATATTAANTTCAGAGTTTGTGAAATATATTTTCTTTGCATTAGCAATGAACGCAGGTTGGTGGTGCTCTTGATTTTCATTATATATATATAATGGCATGAGTACAATTTTTTTTTTTGTTAACTTTGACAAGTAAAGAGGCAGTTGCTTTCTTGAGGGGGGGGGGGCATGTGGTCTTAGTAATAGTATTGAACCCTATTAAATAAATGCAAAAATAATTGCTCAATCATGATTTATTAGGAATTTGTGTCAAACTGTCCACATTTTTCCTTAACCAATCTCACCTGTGATGACTGGCTATGATTATGACCAAAGCGGATTATCTAAAACCACTGGACCTGGTGTGCTGTTAGTTGCTACTCACCCCCCTGCAGGGCAAGGCATTATCAGGCCTAGAAGGGACCATATAGTGGGTAGGTAAACATGTGGGTCAACATCTCTCTGCCTAGATTTTTTTTCTAGCGAAGATTATTTCATTATTTAAGTAATCAGTAGGTTTTAACTGTCATTGCATTTGCGTCACAGAGGAGGAATGAAAATAAATACATAAATAAAACATAAATGAAAAAATACAAATATAGAGATTTGGAATAAAAAATAATTATGAGAGAAAATAAATCTGGTTAGATTTTGCATTTAACACTGGACACTCAAAGTATTTAAATTGAATGTATATATGGCAGTAGGTAAAAAATATGGAAGACCATATTTTCATACTGACATTTTGAATTTTATTTGTAGAAAGCCCAAGATAAAAGCAAAGGAGAGGATATAGAATACCACTGGACAGTTTACATAGGTTTTGTAAACTAGGGAAGAAGACATTGTAAATTAAAAAAAGAATTGTAAATTGAGAAAGCACTTTCTCGAAACAACTAAACACACTCCGTCCATGCTGATTTAATATTTTTATGTATCTGTATATCTATTTAATTTTTTTGGTAAAAAAAGTCCTTTTAATTATTTTGGCAGAGTATGTTTTGAATTGACTTTTTGATATGTATATAATTCTCTGTGAACTTTAACTGTGATAGAATTGTGAACACATGAAATTTTTTATGCAGGATACAATATAATAACATTTTATGAGTGTCTTTGCATGATGTGTAACAGAACTAGCCAATAAATGTAAAAAAGTGGTTTCAGTGATATGTTCTTCATGTTTCATCAAAATATTATAACAAAAATCTTTTTTCTAATTTTTGGTGAAATAACTGATATAATTTCAAATTAGTAAAATGAAGAGATAGAAGACATTTTCAGTATATTATTCTTTTTGAAAGACAAACAGTAATATTATTCAAAAGCAGGAACATTTTCAATTTTGCTGATAGAAATGATAGAACTAAATTCTATTATTGTGCTCCAAATAAAGAATGGACATTCCATGTGTATTGGCTGTCTGTAAACATTTGATCCAGTATAAGACACCAACAATTTTAATTTCTCTGCAAGCTGACTGCATTACATCTTACAGAAATGCAAACCAGCAACGATAAACAATTTTTGCCTCAACACTGAACACAACATTTATTATAATTTTCTTCCATTTAGACATCACATAAGTATATATACAGCATATAATATATGTACACTGTTGAGCAATCTTGCAATTTTACCACTTTATCACTTCTGTCATACATGTACAGCTTCTTCCAACTACTGTATATACTGTATATACCTGTTAATATTATGCATTAATTTTTATAAACATAAATAAGTGCTTAGAGCATTAAAAAGATACTGTTACATTGCAATATGAGTACATTATTAACCCACATCCAAGTGAGCTTTGTATACAAATATAAACTACTGGAAAGTGTGGTATGAGGATCATTTTCATGAGGAAGGAGAATGGCTGGAGCATTTCAACAAAGATGCTGTTTGTTCTGAAACTTTATCGATGTTACAAGATGCTGTAATCAATGATAATATCACTATAATAGATTGGAGTATTAAATAGATTGTGTCAAGACTAAAGGGATGCGTTTCTTGGCAACAACTATTTTGAGCAGAATTTGTTTGCAGTAATTACCAATATTTCCTTGGGAGATATGCATAAATATGTCCTGCTAGATCAGCCAATCAAATAGCTGAAAACAAGGCTCTTTTCAAATCAAGCGGTATATTTTGGCATTACAGTCTGGACCAATACACTATATTAAGAGGTCTATGCAATTGCACTAACAGGGTTTTTGCTCATTCTAATAATTTTGCTTCCTACTGTTTGGGGGAGGGGGGGCTATTAATTGGCCATTTCTACTGTAACAGCCAGCCTCTTAAGTTGTCAATCTCTTAAACTGCACCGATACAGACCAAATCACAAAAGTATACAGCTTGATGTGGAAAGTCTTTTAAACCAGCCTCCAGGTGATTATATATATATATATATATATATATATATATATATATATATATATATATATATATATATATATATATATATATATACTCTCATAATTGTAGGTGTTTCACCCACCTTTCTTGTCAAATTAAGCTTACCCCTTTGTCAAAGCAGACTGGAACCACATCAGCAAAACAGTACGTTCCATGAAAAGAGTGTACACACATAAATCTATACTACATTTAAAAACCTGTATTCATTTTACAGAACCAATAACCCCACATTTTTTTTTTTACAATATTTGAATTATATTTGCATGTAGACTTAGATGTCAATAACATGAAAAACTAATGTAAACTTACATTTGTTTGGCATATGTTATATTTTTTTTCTTATTTTGTTAAAATATTTAACAACATAACTGCTCAATTTTGAAGTTTCCAAGTCACTGTAAATAAATATAGACTTAAAACTTCATTCAACAAAATGACCATAAAAATACATGTGCAAGTACATGTGACGCCTACACATACGGAGATGACAATATTGGAACTAATGTTACAAACAATAAAAATTACCCGAATCGAACACAAAATATTCCTGCAAGTCATTCTAAAATGAACTTGTCTATGTTTTCACATTTTTATTTCAAAAAATTAATCCCTCTTTGACAATGAGTATAATGGGTTTGGCAGTTGAATACAATGAAATACCAGGATTGGAATCACTATTGATGCAGCAAAATTCAATGGTAACTCCTTTTAAAAAGAGGCTGGTTGGTGGTTCATAAAATTGCTTCATTTTTTTAGTAGGCTTTCAGAGGTATTGGGACCTTATGTTTTAATTGGCTTTGTTTCAGCCGCGAAGACCTCTAAAATTCATTATGAGATGTTGCACACATCACACAAATTACTAACACACCTGTATGATGGTGAGCGGAATTTTCTGATGAATAGGGCATGTCATAAAAAAGCAGTTCTAAGAACTAAAGAAAACTGGTTTATATGGAGCTATGTCGGTTTTTTCTCAAATAAACCAGATAATTTTATAATTTTCATCTGTGAGTACTACTAGCTGAAATATCAATGTCTATACTGAAAAAAAAAAAGATGCCAATATGTGCACACATACAATAAAATTCATGGTATTTTTTGTATTAAAAAGATTAAGAATGAACAATGTACTCAAAATACATTACATAAACTTTTCTTTTAAACTGTTCTTATCTATTTTACCTGATTGTAGCATTTAACTCGCATAGATTGTTCTGAGTGTACTTCCACTTAAAAAAATATGTCCACAACCTTCTTCAAATGTAATTTGTGGTTACAAATTATGGTGGATCTTGGGAACATATTGAGTTGGGTATTCAAGAAATATTTTTTTCTTTAAAAGGATATCTACAACTACAGTACATACATGTACATGATATTTAATGCTATGTCTATTTAAGTCATCCTTTAACCATCTTTAGATAAACAAATGTACATATATTTTGGCAAGCTGTATTTTAAAAATGAAAAAAAAAAAAAAAAAAAAAAAAAAACAGCTGTTAGCACCATGATGTGAACTTTATTATCAACTTGAATTGTTTCAAATGACTCTACATTTAACTATCCTTTAAGATATTTACTTCTAATGGTGTCAATCTTGTGAACATTATTTCTCAGACTGTTCTTCCTCAAACAAATTTCATTGCCATAAAATTTGT
>NW_019775526.1:79415-230911 GCF_001039355.2 Lingula anatina
ATATATATATATACTCTCATAATTGTAGGTGTTTCACCCACCTTTCTTGTCAAATTAAGCTTACCCCTTTGTCAAAGCAGACTGGAACCACATCAGCAAAACAGTACGTTCCATGAAAAGAGTGTACACACATAAATCTATACTACATTTAAAAACCTGTATTCATTTTACAGAACCAATAACCCCACATTTTTTTTTTTACAATATTTGAATTATATTTGCATGTAGACTTAGATGTCAATAACATGAAAAACTAATGTAAACTTACATTTGTTTGGCATATGTTATATTTTTTTTCTTATTTTGTTAAAATATTTAACAACATAACTGCTCAATTTTGAAGTTTCCAAGTCACTGTAAATAAATAAAGACTTAAAACTTCATTCAACAAAATGACCATAAAAATACATGTGCAAGTACATGTGACGCCTACACATACGGAGATGACAATATTGGAACTAATGTTACAAACAATAAAAATTACCCGAATCGAACACAAAATATTCCTGCAAGTCATTCTAAAATGAACTTGTCTATGTTTTCACATTTTTATTTCAAAAAATTAATCCCTCTTTGACAATGAGTATAATGGGTTTGGCAGTTGAATACAATGAAATACCAGGATTGGAATCACTATTGATGCAGCAAAATTCAATGGTAACTCCTTTTAAAAAGAGGCTGGTTGGTGGTTCATAAAATTGCTTCATTTTTTTAGTAGGCTTTCAGAGGTATTGGGACCTTATGTTTTAATTGGCTTTGTTTCAGCCGCGAAGACCTCTAAAATTCATTATGAGATGTTGCACACATCACACAAATTACTAACACACCTGTATGATGGTGAGCGGAATTTTCTGATGAATAGGGCATGTCATAAAAAAGCAGTTCTAAGAACTAAAGAAAACTGGTTTATATGGAGCTATGTCGGTTTTTTCTCAAATAAACCAGATAATTTTATAATTTTCATCTGTGAGTACTACTAGCTGAAATATCAATGTCTATACTGAAAAAAAAAAAGATGCCAATATGTGCACACATACAATAAAATTCATGGTATTTTTTGTATTAAAAAGATTAAGAATGAACAATGTACTCAAAATACATTACATAAACTTTTCTTTTAAACTGTTCTTATCTATTTTACCTGATTGTAGCATTTAACTCGCATAGATTGTTCTGAGTGTACTTCCACTTAAAAAAATATGTCCACAACCTTCTTCAAATGTAATTTGTGGTTACAAATTATGGTGGATCTTGGGAACATATTGAGTTGGGTATTCAAGAAATATTTTTTTCTTTAAAAGGATATCTACAACTACAGTACATACATGTACATGATATTTAATGCTATGTCTATTTAAGTCATCCTTTAACCATCTTTAGATAAACAAATGTACATATATTTTGGCAAGCTGTATTTTAAAAATGAAAAAAAAAAAAAAAAAAAAAAAAAAACAGCTGTTAGCACCATGATGTGAACTTTATTATCAACTTGAATTGTTTCAAATGACTCTACATTTAACTATCCTTTAAGATATTTACTTCTAATGGTGTCAATCTTGTGAACATTATTTCTCAGACTGTTCTTCCTCAAACAAATTTCATTGCCATAAAATTTGTCATTTTCTTAAAATTGCCCCTAAATGCATTTTTCAGTCATCACTTCTTGATTACTTGTCATCTAAGAAAGCAGTCCCCTGATTATTCAGTAGTCAAGAATGGCCACCCTGATGGTCAATTCATTAAGTAGTCCTTCCCTCAATAGTTCATTCAATGATTCATGGTCATCAGTGCTATTTCTTGGTCACTGGTCACTGCTCAGCAGGGTGTGAGTTACTTCAGAGAAAGAGAGAAGAGGGCTTATGGGATTGGGTCCTCCACTTCTATCATCTATCTTCAAAGACAACTGGAAGTAAACAGAAAAAAGTGTGTTAGCATTCTTAGCACTGACTTGTATGTAATCTTATTTAGTGCATTTTTCAGATGCATTCATGTTTTTAAAATAGCAACGTAGGCAGAGGGGGTGTTGGAAAGGTTTGAAAGATCAACACTTTTCATTGGGAAAAGGTCTTTTCTGAACCAAAATTTGATCTAGGCCCAAAGAAGACATGAAGATTTTGTGGGAAAAAAGGTAAAGAAACCTCATCATAAATGTCAAATGGCAACCATTGTGTGACAGATAAGTTTATTTCCACTATAAATAACAAAATCCATGTTATCTGACCATGCCTTAAAATTGATTACTCAGCACTGTGACTCAGGTATGGCACAATCAATAATAACAATTATAGAAAAGAACAAGAAAAGGGAATGGCAAATTCAGTTGGTTAGAATTGTGTACATGTACATATTCCCTTAACTACTCTCAACAGGAGGCCCTTCTAACTGTTCAAGAGGGAATTCTTATACCCTCAGTCTAATTAGTATAATCAAAAATAGCTGAACAAGATGAGTATCATCAAAAATTCAACACAATAGTTAAAGTAAACATTTGCCTCCTGACCACGTTGTTTCCTGAACCATCCCTTTTATTTCATCAGTACAACTTTGGATGACAATGTTAAACCCTAACTCTAACCCACAATTAGTAATTAAGTTATGTTAAACTAAATGAAATAATTTTCTGTTATCATGACATGCAAATGCAGATACATTATAAGTAAAAATACAAAAATTCCCATCACCTGTAGCTACTGACCCTTGCGTCGTGGAAGGAAGATTGGTAAGTGTCACCCCCTCTTAGTGTGGTAGGACAACCATAGGTGTCACTACCTGTCCATGGCCTGTGCTCAAGGGGGAGCCCCATGTGATGTATCCATGGAGTGGACTTCACCACCGGGACAGCTATACCACCAGAGATAGAGGAAGGCTGCTTATGTTGGGATACTGGCCTAAAATGAAAAAACAGATTTACTTCAAAATGTGACAAGAGAAAGACTAAAAATAAAAATCAACAACAACAACAACAACATCCTCAAATTGCAAATTAAAAATTTAATCCACGCAAAAGCACTAACAATAGAACTTACAGAGCCATGGTCCTTCTGTCTGTTGGCTGGATCACTGAGGTTGCCATGGTAGCAGATACAGGACTAGAAGAATTGTTGTGATTGGTAGAATTTAGGGCAACTGGACTGAGGTCGTCCCTGCTGGCCATAGGACTTGACCCATTGGACTGGTCATGGGAGGATGACCGGGAGAGGTCGGGGTGTTCCTTATCCTCTGGGCTGGTCAAGCGGTTACATGGTGACCACACAGAAGACTGAGACAGAGGCATGGACGAGCTGGTGGCCTGAATCACCGAGGTGGATGTGGACGCCAGGGCTTCAATGCTGTTTTGACGACTTACAGATTTGGGTTTGGGGTTGATGATCACTGAGCCATGGCCGTTTGGGAGTACATTCTTGGGGCTAGTGGAGCCCTCCACTGTAGAGGAATTCTTTTTACCGTTCTCCCTTGGTAATAGTTCAGAAACATGCTGGTCATAGCGATCTGTAGCTATATCTGACCGAAATGCTGAACATGGATTGCTAGAAATGTTCGTAGAGACCAAACCATCAGTGTTCAAAAGAGAGGAACTGGATGAGATTCTGGATTTCAAACACATGGAGTCCATGAAGCTACCATTCATTTGATGGCTCAGTCGCTCGTTTGAGAAATCATATTTTCGATAATCAGACCCATATTTATCGTGCCCGTAGGCACTCACATCATAGCCATACTTGGCTACATCGTAACCATATTTACTTGTGGTAGCCATCAAGTCCGGATAGGTATTGCTATTGTAATGTAGAGTATGCTGGTACTGCCTTGGCTCCAAGTAGTAACCATTGGGATATGTGTGTTTGTCTGCCTCGGCTATTCTGTAACTATCTGCTGCACTAGGATACAAGCCCGCTGTGGCAAACGCGGTGTGATAACTATGAGAGCGATACAAATCTGCCTCCAGACCAAAGTTATTGCTTGCATATGGGTACATCAACTCTGTGGGTGCCGCCGTCTTGAGGTCACCATTTTGGGCCGCTGTGAAACCACTGATGGGACTGTATGGGGAGTATCCATTCAGTCCATTCACTCCTTCCCTGTATGGTTGCTTTCTTTTCCTTCCTGTCTGCAGGTAGTCCTTGAGCTGGGGCTTGTTGGGTTTCTGCTTCTTCTGTGACTTAAACTTGGGACTGTAGGGAGATTCTTCTATTGGAGAGCCCAGTTCACTGAGAGTGTCACCACAGTCTATTATGGGATATGGGAGCTTGAACTCTGTACCACGTTTTCTAACTAAATCCTTACCCTCATCATCCCTGTAAATTGAATGTTGATAAGTTAAAACTTTCTTGGAGATATGAAATACCCGTGCAAAATTGCTTGCATAGAACTGAATAAATGCTGTAGCTTTATAGAACACTGAAAAGTACAAATTCTCTAAAGAATGTGCAAATTCAGCATATACTTTTGTATGATGAAATTTAATTTCCAAAATAGCATGAGTTGGAAGGATTAATGTAATTGATAAATAAATTTTTTAAAAAACTTACGTGAGGTGTCTGTGTGTGACAAGAACAAAATCTGGCTTGCTGTTCTTGTAAATAATCTTACAGCTACTCTGCAACCACAGCCACCTACAGTCTTTTGTCATCAGTCTGTAGGCTATCAAACCTGAGTTACCAGTTTTCATTACTAAAAAAATAAAATAAATAAATAAATACTGGCATAATGTTACAGTTATTTCAGACCAATATACTTTCAAACGCACATCAACCTGACTAACTGGTTTTTTGAGCTTTATTAAAAGAATCAAAACACCCATATACCTTTACATCTATTGTTTATAGTGTTTAAACAATTATCTAATGATGCCTACACAGATGATTTCTATCAGGTTTCATTCTGTCTCTCCGTCAAGGTGTTCATGCTGTCTAGAACGTTATATATTTCAGAAACTGCGATGAAAGAAATCAGTTGATAAACATGTGGTGCTTCACACACACACATTCCCACTGTGAATATCGTTAATTAGTCTGCTGCTGCCGTTCTATTCATCGAATACATGTTATGCTACACAAAAGTATAATGCTTCAAGTACTCCCTTTCAGGAAAACAAAGAATGTCAGGTGATACTGTAGTTCTGCTTAAAAACCCTGTTCAAGGACATTTAGTTTCACCATCTGCTCACACACCTTATTCCCAGAGCAATGTATCTTGTAACTCAGTGTGTTAGTTGCAATAGTGTGTTACATGAAATGGCAAAAACTGTGCACATGTTCTTATACATACATATGTATAAATATATGTACTCACATTCCTGATGTGCCGCAGAGTAATAGTTCAGATCATCTGGATGTATGAGATCATAGCCGCCTCGCGTTGCTAACTCTGGGTCTGTGTATCCAAACAGTACTTTTCCCCTAATACATAAAAAAAATATTGATAGAATAACAAAGACTAAAACTATACTCTTCTTCAATTTAAATGTTGAAATTGAGTTGTATTAATATAGAAATAATCTTTGACTGGAAAATGGGCAGTTTCTTTCACTAGGTGACCAGATACATAGGGACACCATCTATAATTGCAAATCTCATGTGGTCATCTGGTCATCTTGTGGCCTCATTAAGACCATTTCTTGTCTAAGTTTGCATAATTGTTAAAATAGTATCACGACCATCAACTGATATGTTTGTACACATGTAACACCTTGCTGATAAGATGAGAGAATTAGAATATATACTAGTACATGTATCTTGTAGTGATAATGTGATATATTAACATATTATCACAAGTGATAATTCGATAAAGATAAGTAATTCAATGAGCCACCTGTGGTCAATGGACACTGGAGACAAGTCCATCTTGTGTTTGCTCTTAAACGTGTAGTCCCTCTGCTGCATGTCCAGCACTGGGAGTGGACCAAATGGACAGCAAGTTGCAAATAAAGCCAACAGAGGTTCTTCTGACTTCACATTCTGTCCATGAAGGTATTTCAGCCAGCCTGTGATCTCCAGGGTCTGTGAATAAAAGGGAGGAAAAAATATCAAATTGGCATCAGCTGGCAGGTGTTTTTCAATAACAAACAAAAGTGAAAAAAGAAAGAGAGAAGTCAGTACATTGGATTGATAACAAAGTGTATCAAAAAACAACTTGCAGATACATTGAAAGCAGCAAGTGAAATCCATTACAGATGCTTAACCAATTTAATATCTGTAGAAAATCTTGTTAATGTAATGATCTTTGAAAATATGTGCAAAAATATGTGCAATATGTGCAAAAATATACCATTTGTGAACACACAAATCTACTTACAATAAAACCAGATGTATTGTCCAACAAACAACGGAACCGTACAGTGAAAGAGCGGTGCAGGAGATGAACATTTTCTGGAAAAAATATAAATACATAGTTTAATTAAACTATGAAAATAAAACAAAATTAATTAAAAAGTTTGCATATTTTAAGATTTTTTCAATTTATTAAATGTTGAAAACTATGCTATTGACAGTTTTTTATTTCCCACAAGTCATAAAGAGAAAAAATAAGATATCATTTCATTTAATTGATTATCATGGCATAGATTTGCCAATCTTTCGAATGACATGGCAGAACAGTAACAATGCATAATTCAGTCTATGATCAAGAGGTTGGTTAAGTTGACCCACAGAGGGGTAAATAGGCACCTCATTAATCTCACTCATTAGTTAAAGATAATAGTCTTTGTAGAGAAGTATAATTGTTCAGAGGAGAACAATAACAGGGTTTGAGAAACAGTGTAATTTTCTGTACAGAATCAATATCCACATTGTCTCAGTAGACAGGTTAGCTGGGACTTGCTGATAAATAGTCTGACGCCAAAATAATTGTCAGACTTGCTAGAAAGTCCGCACAATCACAGACTGTCCCAGTGACTTAGAAATATTTGTGTGACAAATTTAAACAACAACTACAGTTTTTATTAGATTCATTTCTAAAAAGTATGAAACAGAAAGAAAAGGTTGAAACCCATTCTGTGTAAAAGAATAGACACAAAGAGATATGTAACTCTTTTTTTTATTTTATAATTTTATACAAAACCACCACACTCTTTGTATATTTTGAAGTGTATTTTTCCATTTACAAAAACACATCATGGAGGTTTCTTTCTCATGCCTGAGGTTGCTGTACACTTATTTTTCAAGTGGTTTTTCCTATAAATACCTGAGTTCTCACCTTTCTCACTTTGCAACCATTAAGCTGATTTATGAAACCACATTTTTACAGTTTAACAGACAGACACTCAATTGAAAAAACATTTAAAAGAAATTCCAAAATGAGAAAAAAATTAAGTCAATTAATCCTCAATGCCACGGCACACTTGGGTATTCTGCTAAAGTACCCTCCTAATTTCTAATTGTGATGGATTCCAAATCACCATATTCTGCTTTCCTTTTTTTGGTTCAACCAATAATTTGAGATCTATGTGTATTACCCAGCTGAAATGTTGCCAATAAAGTGACAATCTCACAGTTTCCCTTATTGCATCTACCTGTCAGTTAGAAAGGCCATTATCACTAAGCAAGAGTGTATCTCATGTACGGCCATGTTAACAAGGTGTTTTTACTTAGCATAATTGTATACAAAATCCATACAAGCTGCTTTATAATTAGATCTACCTAATCTGACAGTATCAAATAGACAATCAAGAGAATGGAAGTATCTTGTGTCTCTGCTATATGAATGTATTGTTTTTCTTTTCAATGTTAGATCAGTTGCAGTTAGCACATCTCTACCAACACAAAAAGTTTAGATGAATAAGGTTTCTCTCTTTCTTTTTCTTCTGTCCTTACTTCTATCTACAGGTCAGTTTATCCCTCCTTCCTTTTCATCATTTCAAAGAACACTCAGGATAAAAAAACACCACACCTCAAAATTTGCAATCCAAAGAATTTCCTATGGATCATTTAAGTTCTGACAACTGATACCATTTTAAAATACTCAGAGACTGCCAAGAAGGTCCTGGAAGGTATGTTGGACAAGAATGCTTTGAAGGCACCTGAAACCAAGTTAAATCTCTTTCTACTACGTACTATTATTACTATTATTATGAACAAGGATCAACATGCCCCCTAGCCTGATTGGCAAGTTATTTGGTTGATTGCCTTTTTTTGCTTTACCTGCCAACATAAGTTCCTGCAATGTCATACTAGACTTCTCTGGTGGTAACATGGACGTCCATGAAAGCTGCCTCTTGAATTCTTCTCGATCTTCTGAGTGAATCAGTTCTAACACACTCTGGTGAATGATGTCCGACTGGAAAAAAAAAAAGAATTCAGATAAAGAATAAAGGCAAGGAACACATTAAGTCAGGCAAATAACCAAAGTACTAAATCTAGCAAAAGGAATGCATATCACAAATAAGAGACAAGATGGAATTATAATATTACCATCGCCACAAGGTACATGTATTAATGGTAAGTCCCATTTCCTCAGCATCTATTTACAGTACTTTAGAAATAAGAAAGCAAGACAAAATGCCCTCAATGCCACCTCTGTTTGGAATACAAAACAGACACAAAATATATGAATATACATAAAAACAGCATTGTGATGTTAAGCATAATAGAAGTGTAATACTTTAAAGAAACAAATTACAAGCCATATATATTCTAAGTTTTCAGGAAAGCATGAAGCGACTATTGAGGTTCTTTTATGAAGGGATATTTTTCAATTCTTAGAACAACTCTAGGTCATCATGTGCCTTCTCTGGAAGTGATCCACAGAGACCGGAGGTTTTCCCCACTGGGGACCTATTTCTGAAATTAAACTCTTTTCATTACCTTGATTAGTTGCCTCCAGTAGCAACCTTACAAGGCGGGCATGATTAGAGATTGCAGCTATGTTTTCCCCCTTTTTCCTTTTTTTATGTCCATGTGTTCTGAAAACTTGGGTTCACTAACATTTTTTTCTTTAAATATCTGACTGGATTAGAAGTGAATATTAAAAGTTGTAAATTTTTTCTCTGTCCCTCTTTTTTTCCTTTAAGTGATATAAGATAGGACATTCAATTGCCATAAGAAATCTAATTAATACCTAATCCAATCTGCTCCTTTCATGGATTCCTAAATCACCTTTTACTGTACGTGAAAAATATGCTGACATTTGTTGATGAAAAGTATATTCTAAACACTATGATATAATGTCCTCCTTTCTCACCCAAGAGAATATTAGCTGACAAAGAAATAGACTATCTTCAGCCAGAATGCTTGTAACCTGTCACAAAAATATGGTCTGGGTGACAAATTCCTTTAATCACTTCATTATTTATAAAAGGCATTATGATCTCTGCACAAAGGATCTGTCAACAGCACCTTATTAGCTCAATTAAAAAAGAAATTAAGACAACATTACTGCCTGTGTTTCAATCTGCCAATTTTCACAGAAATGAAGTCATCTAAATGCATCCAC
Source organism: Lingula anatina (assembly GCF_001039355.2). Next base: position 88,845 of record NW_019775526.1, read on the forward strand.
ACATCCCTATTAATGGAGGAGCAGCCTTACTGGTGATGGCTCATTGGAGACAACACATACCTAGCACCACTTTCTTTAATAAATGGGGAGTTTTTAAGTTTTCTTTTTTAATGTGTGTGATAATAACTGTCCAAAATGCCACCGAGTGAGGTAAAACACTCATTTTTTGGCACCACTGTATCAGACAGAGCATCTTAACCTCACGTTTTTCACTATACTTATCTAAATTGAATTTTCAAAAATGCCCCTACTTTATCTTCCTTGCTATATTTCAATTCAACTCTAGCTAAATTTTTTCACCTCAATCAACATTCTAAAAAATAGCACTTTCATTGTGAAAAAGTTTCACTTCAATTACAAACCGGTCAACAAATCTTGCAATTTGACTTACTTCTGGAAATTTTAATAACCTTTTCATACTAAATATTGAATGTTGACCTTCATCAGATAAGAACAACAGAATTACTGACTTCAGAAATCCTATCCCTTCACAATTCTACGACAAAATCAACTTACAAGGTATCACGTTTTTTTTTTTTTTGCCACATTAATTTTGGTGATATTTCAATTATAGTATTACAATCTAGACATTTATTTTGGTGACATTTCAATTACAATATTTTTTCCACATATGAACATTCAGAACTATTCACTGTCAATGCCAAAAATGTTGATTTCTCATGAAGCAAGTAAAAATAATAATTGTTTCCAACATTATCATCAAAATGAAAAACATTTAAAATAAAATCAATGAAAGAAGCTGCAAAATTACTTTTTTTGTCATTTTTGTTTGGTATAAAAAGTAATGAGTTTGCATGAGAAATAATTAGAAACATGACAGGGAGAAAACTTGTTTCTAACCATCCCACAGGGGAATTGGTTTAGATTGATGATGTCAGTGGAACAATTCCAGTGTGGAAATTAGCAGATTGTGCACACTGCCATGATTTCTCATATTTTGACATTGATCTTCAGTCTGGTCATCTTTGGCGGACTTGATGCCTTCGCAATGACGGGTAAAAACTGCAGTCTATTTTAGCGCTGGTGAAAACTGGTAACCTGGGCTCCCCAAGGGGTGATTAGAATTCAATTACAACCACTTATCACTGTTTAATCACACTTTTCATTGCTGTCTTTCACTTAATTAAAATGGACCTCGCCTTTTGCCTCTATTTCAATCCCAGTAATCCATCTCCATCTGGTTCTAGTGTCAACAAAGCCCTAGCTATATTGCCAACATGTTATTCAATTTAGCTCAACTTTAATTTCATGTCTTGAAAGGATTCTGAAATATTTTCTAAAGTGTCCATCTACTTATTGTCAACACGTTTACAAAAGCTGTTTATTGGTGTTGTTTCTTTGCGCCATAATCACATTCTTTGCTTCAACTTGCTTCTCAAGAAAAAAAAAAAAAAAAACTAAACCAAAAACAGAAACTGAAAATGCTGATTTTAAAAAATATTTAGTTAACTCCCAAAGGTTCAGTTTCATAAAGAGATAATACGATAACTTGATTATCACTGCTAAAACACAAGAAATGTCTCATATAAAGTCACTTGCATTTGGAGAATTTTTTCATATTTGCTTATATCAAAATTTTCTCTTTTAAAATGTACACAAAATGGTACAGAGAGCTCCAATCCGCACAAAGCTGCGGAGGCATACATATCAATTTAAATTTCTCAATAATCACAGGTTTACAAGTACACGCCTACATGAGAGCATATCAAAATCCATTTTTAACATAAAAAAACTACAAAAAAGAATTTGTATACAAGTCACAAAATTCCCATTATATGTTCCATTTCCTCTCCAAGTGCTATTTCTCCATGCTAATTCAAACAGGTGCTTTGAGGAATGACCCTTGGTGCACCCGCCACCCCTTAATTCCTCTTTATCAGTGCCACTATCTGGCTCAAGTACCAGGCAGGGAAGTTTTATGCATATCAGTCGTCTTAATGGATACTTTTACAAAATTCTCTTTTATCTTAATGTTGAAAATATATGCTTTCTAGTGTTCCTACTTATCTGACACACTTCTAAATGAAGGGGTGGCGGACAATTACACACTACGCTCACTACTCGGCAAGTGCAACATGCACAGACAAACAAGGGCAAAAGAAAAAAAAAATAACACAACTGCATCTTCAAAATATTACATATAATTATGATATTAAAAAATCATATCACTTTTGTTAATTTTGTAAAAATAATATTCAAAAACAGTTTTTTAAAACAAATATCAGCAACATTCTTCTTTTTTTTTTCTTAATTGATTGCATGCTGTCAAATAATGGCTGTAACAGAAGGAAATATTTTCCAGGACCTTTCATGAATGCTGTAAGGTAAGTTTGATGTATTGTTTTCACCTTCATGCTCTAAAGATTCTTTTCGGATATTACCAATCAACTGAAATAACTTTCAACAAGCATATTTGGAAATAATGGTGCTAATGATGACAGGTGAAATATCCTCATGAACATTCAAGTTCTTTTTTTTTCTACACATTTCAAGACTTCTGACTCAGGTCTTTAAGGTTTCATTTTTTCCTTAATTCCTGTTAATACGCACTTTAATTGATAAGACAGAAAGCACAAGGTCAGCAACAAAAGAGATAGTGTGCAAGATGCATGCAAAACTCCCATCATTTTTTTCAGAACTTCTTGTAATCCTGCTGAGCATCTAATTAAATGCTTCAGATTTACCTACATTCTCTATTGATCTGCCATTCAATTGAAACAATATCTACAGTAACCATGGCAACCAGTTTATTCGCACATAGCTCTGTGATGCACTAAAAGTAGATCGGTTTTTGTTTTTGTCACTGACCGAATTGTTTTCTTGCTTGAAAATGTTGCCTTGCATGAAGAATAATGAAATGTTGTACAACACGCCTACAATCACGGTAGTAACAAATTTCAACCTATAAATTCAATTATTCATCATTATGTGCATGACTGCAACTCTGATGTTGTGTGGTAAACCTCTGTTTGCCAAAATAGCGTATATTTCATATGCGAATCAGCTACCGCTAGACTCTGAATAACAGTCTCAATCGTGTCACAAACACCAGTGGTCAGCACCCAAAAAGCCATTACATTTAGGAGCAATTACAAAAATGATGTACTGATCTGGAAAATTAAGGGGATCACAAGCGATGGATACCTGCTCGGAGGAGGAGTATATTGCATGTACACATGCCAAGATGTCTTGATTTAATGTTTCATGCCACACTTGTTGCTAACATGCTCACTTCCACCAACAGATCAGCTAAATGTACCAAGAACACAAACAAGGTATCAACGAAATCATATTTCACAATGCCATCCACTTTTAAAATCTTTAAATAAAATGGATCATTTTTTTTAAATCTGTTGTTCTTTTATTTTGTTTGGAAAATTATATTTAGTCAAAATTTATTCAAGATATACTTTTTCTTACCTGATGGAATCCCAGGTACTGTTCCACTGTTCTGGAGGCATAGAAAACCTCTGTATCACATGATATCACCATAAGAAACCCATTTAGAGCCTGAAATAAAATTTTAAAAAACTAGACATCAAATATGGCATACATATACAGAGATCAAAGAAATAAAAAAAAAAATAAATTCAATGTCCTCTAGGCAAGATGGATGGTTAGAGCGCTTAAAATGAAATTCATCAATTGTCCCCTTAATATCTGGATTGGCCTATCATGATAAAAAAGAAACAAATTTGCATTTCCAGTAGCCAGGGATAACTAACATGATTTATTCAGTGCATGAAAATGACGATTGCTCACCAAATATCAAAATGGTGGATGAATCATATGCAGTTTACCTTGTTGTCTGAGGTGAAAGCGTTAAAACATCCTTAGCAATTCTACCCTAGACTATTTTACATTATTTAACCAGCATTTACACCCACATATCTGAGCAACAGAAGACAATGACGGCAATGACATGAACAGAGATAAGTAATCAGAATATATACAAACACTTAGAGAAGTATACACATTTTATCAATCAAACATGTTTACAAGTCACTTTAGAGTTTTTAAAAATCATCTTAAGAATATGTACCAAAAGTCATCGTCAGTGCTCCAAAATTGAATTTTCTAATTCTGTCTGCAGCCTTGACTTTCAATGTCTGATTTTCAAATAGCAGTCACATCTTACAAATTAGGCAAAAATGTCAATTATTTCTCTCCAATAAACTGTGTATTTAAATTCCCAAATATGTCTACATTTTTTTTCTGAAGGAGGAAAATGGAAGGAAAAGGAGAACGACTGAGAGAGGGTACTCAATTACAAATTAAGTGTAACTACATAACAATTAAAAAAAATCAATAATGACATTTTTGGGTAAAAATATTGTCAGTGCCTGGAATGGGTAGGTTGTAGCACATATCTTTCACTGATAATTGGTTTGTTCCAGCTGACTGGCTGCATACACACCCAGAAAGGCAGAAAGGAAAAGCGGGTTCATGAGAAAATATTGAGGACAAAAAAAAGCAGTTTTGCAGACATCTCCAGACACAATGCTGATGAGCTTGCTGAATGTTTCCGTTTGCCTTGCTAACAGCAGGTCCCCAGGTGATTATTTCACCTGTCTGTGTAAGTTAATATCAGACAGTTTGTAAATCAATCAATTTGAATTGCTAAAAAAAGTTAGCATTTTCTCATAAAGTTTTTTAAAATCAAATTTAACTTTTATGTCTGCCATAAAAAAGAATAAATACATTTGTTATCCGTAAGTCACTAACTTAATGATTGACTTTAATAAACAAAATCCATCTGTTTTTTTTTTAGTATCTATCAAAGAAAAAAGAAAATACAAACCTTTAAATAAAACAAAATAAAATCATCATCCACATCTTAGAATCGCAGATGAAGATTAGAAGAACAACGCTGCAAATTGAAGAAACTATTCCATGTATTCAGAAAAATGTCTTACCTGAAGATTGCATTCCCCCTCTGAGTTGATATCAGGATCTGTGAAGAGATGCCCATGATGGCTTCCTATGTGGTGCTCTAAACCATAGTGCTTATTTTGTAACACAGCTGGAATTTGAAATAAAAACAGAATAAGACTTTGGGATTACAAAGAAAATAAAGGTGTTAATATTGATCTCAAAACATGAAAAAAAAATCACAGGTGTTTTATCATACAAAGTCCTTAAAAACTGTTCAAAGAATTATTTTCTGACAATTTTCTAAAGGGATTTTCATGAGTTATTATTTGGCTTTTCAAAAGAAAAAAATGTACTTCTATACTGACTAACATCTGACAGGCAGTTTTAGGCTGCAAGATAAGTTGGACAAGGATTCCAATTGTGTCCCTGAAGTTAAGAGCACTAAACAACCTGGTTTTGCATGAGCACTGATGCATGGCTAGTTCTGTATATGTACCATATTGCTTTACCAGATGATTATGACCGACTAGGTTAACAGTTGTAAGTAATTTTCCAATTTAAGTTGATTTTAAATCTTTCCTGACATACTTAACAATGTGCAACTAGGTCTAGTATTTAAGAAGAGAGAAATATCATTCTCACATAGAACTTAATTTTATTTTCTTTAATGCCGTCATGTAATCTATTCATTCCAATTTAAAAGGAATGCGACAAGGGTGCTTCCATGCTTTTCACAGAAGTAAAAAAACATTTTTTAGTTTCATCACAGGCAAACATGGCTTGACACTCTTAAAACATGCATTTTGTATAAGCCGTAAAACTATTCAAAACCTAAAACTAGATTATGTCCCCTTAATAGAAAAGAAGCTTGTAAGCAGAAAGAGATCTCCCCCATAACTCCCAAATGGTGTAAGGACACTCAAAGGGGGCGGGAACAAGCACTTAAGAACCCCACATGTGTCAATAGCGCAACTCAATCCACAAGCTTTACTGGAAAAGAACATCCACATAAATCAACTCCAGTCGTCATGGACAATTTCCCTGTCAGATAATATTAGCGCCTCTGCACAGCTTTGATTACTCTCTGTTTTGTTGACAGTCAGTCTATCATGAAGAAGGGTTCTATGCTGTATTCAAAGTCAATGCGTTCAAAGCTGCCGTGCTATTGATACAGCGCAGTGCTCTCTGAGCTGATCTGTGTTGACAACATTGATTTTACTATGACATCAGCACAAAACTTGACAGACTCCTCTGCATGGGTACCCACGGAACAATCCTAGCCCAGACAAAGGCACAAAGGGAGGGGAAAAACAGGGGTGGATTCAGTGAGAAATACTACCTCCCTGTACAGGGTACCAACAAAACAGACAAATAATTAAACTTAATGAAACTCCTCATTTCTGTGGTCGGTTAGATATGGTTCTCAATTTCATTAAATCCTTGTCAGCTGCCAAACTATCCAACAGAAGACCACTTGTTCTCTTAAATGATCTGGTTTGGATAAATACATTAACCAAATACATTATTTTATAATTTTCTTCCTGCTTGATCTATTTCTCTTAATATTTTTGTTAAAAAAAACTTGCCCAAAATGACCCCCTTTTCCAAATGACAAATTTTACAGACAGAACCCAAAGATATTTATGACAACTGGGCCTAGGGGAAGACAACTAAGTGCAAATTTTCTAATCTGAGTATACTAAAGACTGCTAGAGTCATATATCATTTGATGACATTCTTATTATATGTACTCCAGAACACAACTCCAAAAGGCATCGTGAAAATTTGCCAGTTAGGTGAATTTAATCAGTAACTCTACTTTAATAAAATGTGATGGTCTTTTTCATATTCAATTTTCACGAATTGAATTTGCCACTCTAAAAAGAAATTAAAAAAGTGATTTCATTATCCTAAAATTTATATATAATCAATAAATTCAGCATCTACCTGATTAGTATATAAGTCCCTCTCTGGTAATGACATTCCATTTTGTACACATTATCTGAACATAAATTTGGTTACAGACTGCCAATTTGTACCATTTATCAAATTGGACACCTGCATTTTACTACTCCTCATTAAAACGTCAACACTTGAAAAGTGGGTAGACAGGGAACATGGAGGGACTCCATTACACCTGAACTTAGCCGGTTTCAATTTCCACCAATTTCCTTAGAAAACTGATTCACAAAGGTATCCTATTCAAACTTCAAAAATGCCAAATTTTAAATGAGCAAAATGAGAATTATTTTTTGTCTGAATTAAGAACATTCAAATGCTTGTGCATTAGTTTTTAAAATATTTTTCAAAAATGCTAAAAATGTAAAATTATCAAAAGCTTGTATGTAAACTTTTCTCAAAATAAATTAAATCACAATTCATCTAAATTTTTAGTTTTATTAAATGTTATAAAATGTTAAAAACATTTTTCTGATAATTTGTACCATATCTTTAACCTGTCTACATTTTAAAGTTTTGGATGACAAGTGTCCCACTGTCAATTATAATGAAGAGTTGTTTTATCTGCATTGTGCAAGGCCACAGATGCTAAGGCTTTGTTTCTAATCACAAATTTTCTGGTATAATGAGGCATAACACACATAGTCAAATCACACTGTTCATTGCTCATTTCTGCTTCACTTAGCCTCACTGCATGAGAGATTCATTTCACTGACTGCGTCATTAATTTAATGAGAATGACACTCCTGTTAATCTTTTAGCTCTTCAGTGACAATTCCTTTGTTTTTGTTCTCATCCGGATATGACAAATTTGGATGATTTCGTCCATTTTATGCAGAAATCGTCATGGAATATGACAATCTTTCACTTTTGTGCCATCCGAGATTTTGCAGTCAATTTCAATTATTCTAACTACCCAATATGGTGGTAAGTAAATAAACAAATATGAAATAATAATAATGAAGTTAAATTTTGTTAATCAAAAAGTCAAAAATAAAAAAAAAATAGTTATCACATGAAAATTTTAAAAAGTGAACAAATCGCCCACATAAACAGATGCGCTTCTTTTTTCTTTGCGTCCCCTTGGAACTATTGGCAAGGTGAGCTGACCCCAAAGTCACTAGGTACAATGTTTAAGTCAACAGCCTGTGAATTGGGGCACAACTGGTCATTATTGATATGGAGCTCTTATCCAGGTTCCTCCATGCACATTAAATTCCATGAGCATGCACCAATATGTCACATACTCAAAAAAATTCAAAACTCTAAATAGTCTAAATGCTGGATAGGAAAATGTGTAAAAAGTGGAATTATTCTAAATGGACTGATGTTGGATTTATTTTTCACATTTGAATGTACAATATTGGCAAATAAGTAATGGTACTTTTGTCATACAAGAAAAGGCCATTTCAGTGCAAATCTTTTTGATATTCAATGCGCATGAAAAGTGAACCCAGACACTATCATAAATGTCAAAAACAGTACCGATGAAACCTTCAGGAGTCGATAAATGTTTTACGACATACTTTATCTGTGTTCAACCTCTAAAAACGCAACCAGGCAGAGAACAAATGTGTAAAACTTAAAAGGATTTTAATTTGGAGTATTTCACCAACTATTTTGTGATGATGGATGATGAAAAAATAATAAAGTTTGATATTTTTTAATCACTACCAACTGGCTGTTGGTTGGTTATAGACATATATGCTGCGAAAGACAGCAAGTAACAATCGTAGAACATGATTCATACACATAAAAAGCAGTTCATCTGACCTCACATGCGTCTGTTGTAACGCAGATGCGATGCGCCAAGACAAATTCCTAGAAGCAGAAGGACATGTTTGCCAATTTAAGTACATCTTTGCACAGATGATCCCTCATTGGTGAAATTAGTACATACATTTTCCCTTTTTTTCCTTAAGTGTGAAAATTAAAAGAATATGATGGACCAAATAAAGGCTGAATAATTTGAAACATTAACTTTTAATGGTTATTATAATTTCCATAACATCTTCCAATTTCAATTAATCAGGGTTAATGGAAGTGCATAACCACAGCGTAATTTGCTGAATTTCTAAAAAACTTAACAGTGATAACATTTTATATAGTTCCCATTATAACTCTCAATTCTATTTAATTAATGCTATTAGAAGGTGTAAGGTACATATGCTGGTGTCCAGTGATGGAGCAGCATTTTTTCCTGAAGCCTCAGTTGGCATCATAAAGCGAATAAGGCGTGGTTCTATGCCAAGCACCAGGTAACAAATAACAAGCACAAAAATAATAATAAGAAGAACACACAGGACTACCTGCAACTCATTAGCTGGAAGCAGAAAGCAAAAGAGAAAAAAAACTTTTTTCATTTCTTTCATTTTTTTTTCAATAAATCAACCTGAATATCCTTCTTCTTTTTTAAATTTTTTTTTTTACAAATTTTAAAACAGTGAAATACCCATCTGCCTTATATGTGTGTGGACCCAGTGCCAGCCACCCACCCCTTGTGATGTGTTGTCACCAACAATACCATCCATTGTATTTATTTCAATATCATACAATCTTGACATTGTTTTGAAACAATTACTACAGCACTGTGCTAGCGTATGCCCAGGTAATGGCCAGCCCTGCCACAGTGCCCCCCCACTGCTGCAGTCACAGTCACTACTACCTGGGGTCTAATTAAGGCAATACTGAAGCCCCATTAATCCATCATTCCCAGCTGCTATTCTCTTGGATTCTTCATTTACCAGTGAACAAGAGGAGAGTGGAAATGGTAAAGCTTCATCAAGTATTGATCAGTCCCACCACCTGCCTCTCCTCAATGCCTTCCCTTTCACTTCAATTGCTCTCAAGTGAGCTGCTCTCCAACACACACTGTATCAAAGGTACTTATGTTCCAGCTCATTGCCTTTCGATATTATATTGAGAAAAACTGTTTTCTCAGATAAAGAACTCCCTGAGCTCTCAAGAACTTGTTACTGAGTTTATATGGAAATAAAAGAAATAAGAAAGATCAAGGAGTGATTGGAAATGAAAAATGCTTCAACCGAGAAAAGTTGTTTGCCCCCCTAAAATACTACACTTGATTAGATACTCCTTGAACAATTATAATTTGAGAGATTTTTGAGAATTTTTAAAAAATCTGCTAGGGAATTGGCTGAAAAGGCAACGCAAGTTTCAAAATAAAATTCATACTTATACAGGTATTGAAGACAGATAAAACCTCACTCTTCCAATCTTTTGCCTTGCAGGTAAGTATCTGATTGGTCAAGATGTAGCAGTGCAGTAATCCATCAACCTGGTTACTATAGCGATGGCAATAGTATGTCAACTTTGCATAACCACCACAGTACTTAGGGGTCAGAGCCACTGTACATAATTTATTCAAATATAAAAGACCAAACAGATACTCAAGTTGGAAGCTTTTTGGGCAAATTATAAGAAAGTGCCTTTAAGAAATGATACTTGGTCAAAAATAATACCAAGTAAAAGAAAGTTTGTTTTTATCAGTGTTTTAAATAATGGATCACACCAACCCCCTGTGAACTGAACAACCCCTATCTTCAAAAATATAACTTTCATTGTGGCAATCTTCCAAAGTTTGCCTCATATTCACCTTCTGAAGAAAAAAAAATAATCCTAATTGCTTTGGCAGCAGGCATCCTGGCTTGTATTGCACAGGCTGGCAATTCCTGAATTATTGATGACGGTGTGATTACAACTTGATTACACAGTAGAGAAATTGCCATTAGAAGAGGTGCTATATGCCTGCTTCATTGAAAAACCCAGCCCCTGATGAGTCCCTGTTTGAGTGGAATAATCACCACAGTCTGTAGGGGTATACTCAAAGCTTCCTGTCTACTAGAACTGTCCCATAAGAATCTAAACAGAGCCAATACTCTACTATATGCAGGCTACTTTGCTCAGATAAGGAAAAACTAATACACACAGGGAACATAAATCATACATATAGGAGGTGACTTCGAACATAATTATGACAATAAAATTGTAATCAGAAATACAATAGTTTACAGAGATGTGTTAAGTGTGTGAGAGTAAGACGGGAAAAACCATTTTTTTCTTTTGCAGGAAAGAGACATTGAATTAACTTATCTAATCTAAGATATTTCAAAAACAAGTGACATTTGATGTAAAAAAATTAAATTCCCTTCCATTAGTGGAAATGCACTGAATTCAAAGAATCTGTAATTACCAAAAATATACCAGTCTGATAACTATTTATTTGCTTATTAACCTTAATAAGATTTTCATGTGTTGCTTCAATTGATTTTTAAAAGTCATATAATTCAGCTCCTACAGCTCACATTATATACCGGAAACAATTAAATTGCCATTAAAAAAATTTAATTTGTCAAATAAGACCATACTCAATTCAACAAAAAAGAAAAAAAAAACTTGTTATTTAGAAATATATGCATATCTATAAAAAGCATGAGGGATACGAGTGCTGAATTCACACCTCTTCAGCTAAACCCCCTTTTCCTTCAGGAAACATATGACAAGACAAGCCAGACTGTTTGGCATAAGAAAAGATATTACATTTTTTTCCAGATTTTATTTTCATATTTTGTACATCTGCAAGAGCAGATGACAATGTGTTATATAAAAAAAAAAACATAAGAAATAACACGAAAAAATAAATTGAATAAAATAATCAAAGTGAGTGGGAGATAATACATGCTTTTCTGTAATGTAAGGCAACTTGTACCTAAGCTTAGAACTGCCACGCAGTCGTTTAGCACCAGCTGTTACAGTGACCGAAAAATACCAGATAGGGTTATCGAGTTCACCACGTTTTAAAATTCAGAACAATGAAGTACAGCACTAAGATTTTGTAATTTCAAAGGATGCACTGATTGGTCAGGTCACCATAGACATAACTGTCATGTTTGGGACAAGACAAGCTGTTCAGATACATGTACCCACACTCTCCGTCTGCAGCCAGATCAAAGACAAAGGCAATGTTTTTAATTAAATAATAATAAAAAAAATGATACATTAAAAATATCAACGCATCAAAATTTAGCCAGAAATCAATATCCTGTGTAAAGGGATTACAAGACTGCCACCAAAGTTTTTCATATTCATCTCTGTAACATGGCACAATGCTAGTTTGCCGAAGGGGGCACAAATAAAAATCTGCACAACCGGTGTCAGTGTATGTCATGTTATTGCTGTACTGGTTGAACTGGACTCAATTTTTTGAAGTGCCGGCTTTAACCCTGTACATGTATAATACAAACCTGAACTCTCAACCTAGGTTTTACACGCAATACATAATTCCCAAATATTAAACAAGATTGAGATGTTGTGCAATTAATTAAACACAGGAGACTATTTCATAACAAAGAATAGCTTTAAGGGAGAACTCCTGATGTTCTTTGACATAAGACAACAACTTGCAGTGTAACCTCATCAAGCAGTCTTCCTTTGTATCTAGGCAACCAGCAAATTTGCGGTTTTTAGAAAGGCAGCAGCCAAGATAAAACTTCTGTTTTTTTTCTCTCCCAGTATCTTTAATCTATAATGTTTAAAATATTCAATTAAAATATGAAAAATAAAAAGAATCCAAATAAAAGTTTAATTAAAGAAAGAAAAAAGAGCAATCCTATATAAGGAGCATTATTTCCTGGCAGGAAAACTAATTGAAGTACCTCACAAAACAATTAATCCATTGGGGGAGACAGAGAGGGAGGAGGGGGTGATGGAGAGCATTAAAAATTTTAAAGACAATCCATCCAGTTCTTCTTCTCTAAACAAATCAACAAGACTTTTTGCCAATCCAGAACTTCTGTACCACCTACTTGAAGTTTTATCTTTATCGGAACTGACACTTGATGCCTCTGAATGGGAAGCAGAAATTGAGCAGTTAATCAAGTTACCAACAAACCCCTATTAGCCTTGATGTTATCAGAGCCACTGCCTCTCTAATAAAGCTGGAAGTAGCTCCTGGTGGCTATTGGCAGCTGTGGCCAAAATACAGGTAAGTGGAGTTGATGGCATGTACCAGTACATGTTTACAAGTTTAGGGCAGTATATGTTCAGAAATAAGAAAAGTTGATAAAAAGAGAAGTAACCAAATATGGAGTAGGGTCATGATTTAAATGCTGCCCCAGAAAACCCTCTAAAACAATCCCAATAATAAAAATATTACTTTCATACATTTTTTCAGGCTTTATTTGGTTACTTAAAATTTACGTTTTAACTTTAATCATTTGTTTAAATATGTATTTGAAACATTTGGGTTTACTTTTTTTAGATTGTCAACATTTATGTTCAAAAACTAGATATTCCTAATATGTGACATAGTTTAAAAATCTGTATTTTTTCATACAAGTAGATACATCAATGGAAAAAAATTGACACAATCTTGATATTTCAACTTCTTTACAAATTAGTTTAATAAAGAATGGGAGTATGTACATTTTTTCAAACTCTGACAATGTGAATGTAATTAATATAAATGGGCTTTCCAAAAGGCATAAAACATATTTGGCATTAGTAAATCAATCAACTTGACTTGGTCTAGTGACTTGCACCTTTTGCTGATAGTTTTCAGACATGACATCCCTTTGAAGTGACACAATTCCAAATTGTTGAAAACACATTAAGATCTGATAGAGCAAAACAATGTTCAAACATTACAGCAAGTCACTGCTTGACTGAAATATGGGAATGAAATCTATCTGAAGGGAAAATAATTAAGCCTTTTTTCTTATGTTTTTTAATCATGAAATTTCAGCAACAAAACTGAAAAAAAAATATTTAAGAAGCTATTCCTTTGTCAGTTATCTATGGATGAAAGGTGTTACTGAATATATTCAAGACAAGTAACACATTGTTAAAGTAAAAAGTGCTGATCATGAATATTTGTCAAAGTAGCTCTGTAAGATTAATATACCCCAGTATATTACCATGCCAACAGGCAGAGGAGGGGGAGGAATAGAAAGAACCTCCCTTTTGGCCATAAAAGCACACTCTTAATAATATGTGATTAGATTCCATGCCACTTCACAAGTTGGGTCAATTAAAGGGATGAAAAGAGCAACTTTTCAGAAAAAGAACCTCCGTTTTAAAATATATGACTCCAGTCCTGTATTACAGATTATTTGGCTGAGCAATCATTTGCAACTGATAACAATTTACTGAATTATTTAAGTCCCATATGTAAATCAGCCACTCTATATATTTTTCAGTTTGTCACAAACAAACAAAAAAATTACAGACAGTTGAAAGATTTTGAAGATTTATTGAAGAAAATTTACAAACTTGGTTAAGTTACAAATACTATGGTCTTTGCATTAAAATGGTCTCTCCCAATATTTGGTTATTAACAATAACTGCAAAAAAGATGCTTAAATCCTATTTTATTTAAACAAAAAATATTAAATGCTCTTAAGGGAACACTAAGTTTCTTTTTTTCTTCATCACAACTACTTTATCTTTATTTTTTTATTAATGCTATATTGTAAAATAAGTATACCTGGAGGGGTCTCTTTAATTTAGCATTCAACCAAGTAATGTTTTGGTAAATGTCTCAATATAAAATTCCCTGTAACAGTTTTCTTAAATACATAAATAAATGAAAAAAACTTATCTGAATGATGTTTAAATAGAAAGTTCCTTTTAATAACCTAAAATGGCTTTTAAACTTCTTAAATCTTAAAATGTAAAGGTATGCTGCAAAAAGTTTCAAATTTATTCAAAATCTTAAAAAAACATATGTAACGAAAAAAAAATCCAGTAAATTAATCCACAAAAATCAAAATTAATTTTATTTACTTTTTAATAAACACTTTTTTAAGAAAAACATTTCAATTCACCAAAATCTCTGCATGGCTACAGGGTTAAAGCTTGAAAACGACAACATACGAAATGGTTCTTTAACATGAAAAACAATTTGTATCAAAGACCACCGCATTCTGTGCAACAACTCATAAACCCACTATTTTCACTGAAACCAGTGTATATTGTGCAACAGCATATAAAAGAAAATTGCTCAGATGCACAACACAGAAATTGGGCAAAAAAAATGGATTTGGCAATTTACAATTAACTACTTAAATTGGCCCAAAACACTAAATTATCCTACTTAAAATTCACTTCACATTGAATTACATGTAAGAACAAGTGGAAAACAGCTGACTGTTCTTGCTCAGTCCTTAAATACTTTTCTGAACAATAAAATAACTCTCTTGGCCTGTCATTTCAGAGAGAAACAAATGGAATCTCAGGCGTATTCTGAACCTAATACTAAATTATCAACCATGAATAAGCTATTTCTCAGCCACTCAACATATGACATGAAAAGGGTGTAGCCATTAGTGCAGAAAAGACCGATAATGGCTTTCTACTTTCTCTGATTCAAAAAAAATATATTCTTCCAGACGTATCAATCAGGTGGACTTTATCAGGGACATTTCATCTCGGCAGGTATTTTCAGTAAACTACTTAATATACAAGTCAGGAGTGATGGTTCCCAGCATGTCAAAGTTTGTATGTACAGACAGTTTGTCCCTGTACATTAACATTGCATAGTGGTTATTATCATTATTCAAAATATGAACACAAGGAAAAAAGGATATTTTGAGGTTTTACAAAATGATGAAATCCAACTGACAAATTCTGCATCACATTTCCAAAGAAATGAGAAATTAAATTACATAAACAGGGAAATGGAAAATATTTTGCACATGGCACCAGAATTACATTTTTAAAATTTATTTCAGTCATGAAATAAAATGATAACAAATGTTTGTAATGTTAAAAAAAATTTTTAGGTGTGAAATAAAACCAATCTAATTTGCACACGTAACTTGTGACAAGATTATAAAATATAATAAATGTTGGCATTACATTTATTCATATAAATATATCATATCCTATCCTCGCTCTTTTTTTTCTTGTCAACGGGCATCCATCAAAGGGTGTCTACTGAAGACGCAGTATTTAAAAAATGTACCTCATGACCTTGAAGTTACGGATTTATATTCCTGCACATCTTACCTGGAGAGTTTGAACTTGTTCCCTGTTTGTACTCAGCTGTTCGCACAGGAAGCTATCTTCTTAATGGCAAGATGCATGCAAAGTGTACTAAGAGCTGCATTGTTTTCAACCAGGCAGTTAGTAGTGAGTCTGGAGCAAACATTTGATGTAACTGAGCATGGTTGTCATATTTAGGCAAAGGAAAAAATGGCTGCCGCGCTACTTAACTTGGAAGCCTTTGCCCCACGTGGCAAATTTCGCCATCTCGCACATGTCTTAACATATAGAACATGGTTCCAACTGTCCTATGAGATACTAAAGTGGTCGAAACTCTTAGAAAAAGTTATTCCCTTGAGTACATCTCCCTGCTTCTTGTCCGTGTATAGATATGTAACTGAATCTTCATTCCGTCTGCTATAACAGAACTTCAAACAAGCCATAGACAACAAAACAATGCTGCAGTGAGCTGAAGCGGGTGAAAATAAATATGAGAAAAAATGTCGAGCTTTAAATAAGTCTTGTTCTGATCAAGCTTTGCGTTGCATGCAACATGCGAGCTAGTTGTAAATACCTGACGACTAAGATGTATTGAGACACACAACCAACACACGAATCTATGGCATCTCCCCCTAGATTCAACATGAACTCAAAGGATAATTAAGCAACTTAACAAAAAGACCTTTGCATGTTTTTGTCACTTGCATGCAGTGAAAATGGGGCTTTCATCCGTTGCTCAGTGCGTGCTATGTGTTACACAGGTAGCTAACACTATAGGAAATGAAATTTGAAAATAAATCAAAGTCACACTTTAAGTAAATTTTGGCTGTCAATTATTGCCTTAGGGCAAATAAACAGTTGTACTCTCTATATAAGGCTTATAAATGATACAATATCATGCTCATGTGGCTTTAAACGGTAGTATGTCTTTTAAGCTTCATTTAATGAACATATTGAAGCAACCCTGGCACAACTGAGCGCATCCCATAACAATATCAAAGACGCATGGAGGGAGCGGGGTGAGGAGTATACAGACACCATTTCTCAAATATTATCCATGCTGCTTTTTCTGCCTCATTCTATCTTGCTATTTTGTTAAGTCATAAAATAAGCAGTTTCATACAAAGCTCACTCAAACCATGCTGCTATAACTTTTATTATCCACATTTTTTATCAGGTCAACTCTAATAATTAAAGAGAGACAAAATCAAAGATCAAATACATGAAATATGTATAGGTATCCCTTGAACCTTCAGACATAGGGTACTTTGAATTCAATGGATAAGCGTTTAAGAAACACTTAACATAAAATTACCTGCTAGCAGTCCATCAGTCCACATAATTAAAGGTGAACATCATTACAATCAAAACAATGATGAATTATTTAATATGTCTTCCAGTGAACATTACCAATCCAGACTGTATTAACAATGACCAAAAAAGAAAAGTCTTTGTTTTACAAGGTCCACTTTAGGAAAATTAATATCCACCATTACGAAAAAAAATTTAATCATTAATTCAAAAATATATTTTTGTGATGCTGTCATTATTTCTGTCTGCATATATCAAACATTTCGGCAGATTTCTACCATCTTTGGAGCTAGTACACAATTACACCACATGCCAATATAAAGGCAGAAAAGTATCTTTCATTATTTTATTGCAAACTTTCTAATGAGTACGCCTGACTCTAGGGTTTAGTATCTAACTGGCACTAGTATTTAATTAATCAAGTTCCAAGAATTTGATAATTAATTGATGTGCACTATAGATTACATTAGACAAAAGTTAATAACCTTCATGAGGATTGAAACAACCTTGGGAAATATTAAATAATCAGCCAGTAATAAGATATTGATGACCCAAAAATTGGCTGTGCATAGTTAATAATGGGCATCCCTGAACAGAATATCACAGCATCCATATTTAAACATAAAAGTGGGGGCATTTAGTAAAATGCAAGTCAAACAGAGCTGTGTGATGAACAATAGGTATAGTTCTTAAATTGACCCAAATGCTTTTCATGTCAGCATAGTATGAAGAAAGCGAATTTTTAAATTCGGTTTAAATTAATTTCAAAGATAATGCTGCACCCAAAGATATGGGGAGAGACAATTAACTTGGGTTGTCGTACCACATTCAAGCAAAAATAAAAGCCACAAATCAATAGTTTAAGTTATGTGACGTCATGGACAAAGCTAGTTTGAAGGTCTGCCATTGTCCCTGGTACAAGTAGGTATGGGAAGATGTAATTGTTTCAGATTAAAGTCTGATTACCACAAACAATGCCCCACATACAGGCTAATAACCACATTGGGATATATATCAAGTTTTAAAAAACAACATCAACAAAAGGTCACATTCCTTCCTTCTTTTGCCTTTAATATGTTATTTTTGCTTTCACATTATTCTAAATTACCCCTTGTTTTTTAATGCCAGACAATCTTTCTATTCTAAACTCTAGACAAAGCCACAATGCAGAAGAAAAGATTACCTTGGCACAGGGCTCGTGTAATGTTTACAGAATCACTTTCTGCCGAGCCTTAATAATGTGCACAAGTGAGTATTATATTGTAAGTGGGTTAAGGTGCCTTATCACAGCTTCATCAAGACTCCATTGCTTTTCTATTATCCCTTTTTTTTCTTTATATTCCAACTTGAAATACATGTTTTTTTCTATAAGACTGTAGGGTAATTTTCACTAATGTGTCTGAGTCTTTAACTGTATATATGTTTTAAAAGGGATTTTATTAAATGGATTTATTCACATGAAACAAGTCAGTATTTCATGATGAAATTGAGGGGGATAAATTACTTATTTCAGTTTGGAATACAGAAAAAAATGCCACTGGCAATTTTGTTGCAGAAAAGGTACTAAATATAGTTGACAGATTTCAAATTGAAAAGATAGGGCCTAGAAAATCATACATACATATGCACTAGAACTATCATGTTTGCTGACAGCCACCAAGATTCAAAATCTAATGGAATAAAAAATTATTCAGATACCACTATAAGATTCAGTGGGGAATATTGGTATATTTTTGTAAACTTTGTTGCAAAAATTTGTTAACCAAACTATTCAAAAATACACAAAGGGGCCAAATGTGATAATTCCTCAACTAATCCAGTTTTTTCATCTTATTTTGTATTTATACAATATAAGTTTGAATATCTCCCTTTAAATCAATATGATACTCAACATATATGACAGCTAGAGCACCTGTTTACCTTGTAAGAAGACACACTCATTCCATCATTGGATTTTAGATATGCTATATTATTAAGCAGGTGGAAATATCATATTAAAAGGTGAAATGTTGCCACAAAAGAAAATGCACCAAAAGTATGTAAAGAATGAAGTTGCTAAACAAATAATTTGGTGGATAACAAATTTATTGAACAAAGTTGAAAGGAAGATGCAGGTGAAGGTAGAACGATCAATCTAGATTTAATTAACTTTGTTCTACATGACACAGGGCATGTTTCCATAAGAACCATTCATTTCAATTTGATTTTTAAATCTATTTCCAACATTCACATCCTGAAGACTCATCACCGGCAATCTATAGGATGACGTAAAAAGTAGTTATTAAAATACTAAGGTGACTTTTATTGTGTTATTATTAATGCACAAGATGTTATTCATTTCTGTATTTTTCATTTTCAACACATGTATGTGTTCCTTTTTGCTGGTGCTTCATTATCCATTGTAAAACTGCCAAGAAAATTACTTCCACTGATTGCACTTATACAGTGTCAATTTTCCTGGTGTGAAATTTCAGCATTTGTATGCTTTTAATCACTTAAATCTAACATCAGTTGTGATCATTCATACAACACTCTAGTAAGGACAAAAAGGACAGAAAAAATGAACACTGATTTACAGGAGAAAGTAATAATTTGTTATGACCTCTCTGAGCAAGGAAAAGCTATAATATAAAGCCAAATTTGAGGAAACCCTGAAGATTTTAAAAAGCTGTAAATGCCATTGACAATGAAAATAGTTAAGTTACCATTAAAAAAAGAATTAACTTTCTTTAGACTAGTTATAATTTGAATAAAAAATCGGGCAGCAATTCATCAGCCTGCGGCATAGGGAGTGAGCAGTCTGCTGCACAGGCAACTGAGTGCATTTTTCCTCCGTCAAACTTCAGCTTGGTTATCAAACATGGGCGGGTCATTGCAAATAAAGTCAACAACAACAATGCCTACAGATCATCCAACTACATCATCAACCACCACCATACAGCTGGGCTTATTACTCCAAAGAATGCGTAGCTATTGTGTCGGCAAACTAGGAGACAGTGATAGTCCTTGAAAAACACCTTTGGTAATGGAACGCTACTAATCGTGAGGCGGGAGTCAAGTAGGTGCAGCACCGCTGTAAGGGCCAAGCCCTGAGTGACCAAGAGAGACGTTCCACTTGATGGCATACAAATGCACAGTTTTGTACTGGGAAGCTAAAAGTTCAATTCACAACTTCAGTCCAGATACATTAACACTGTCAGTTCAAATAACACACTCACTAAAATGGTTTAAATTGTTGCCAAATAGTTGGGTGACAGTACATTGTCACTACTTGGGGGCAATGTGACAAACTTCACTTGGGCATTCCAGTGCTTAACGACAAACAGACAGTGCTGTCTTAAGAAAAGGAAATAACATGGCTATTTTTTGCTACCTTCCCAAAGAAAACTTATTCTCAAGAGTCTTTTATACCTTTTTACAAGATTAATATACTAATTCAAGTTGGGTACGTGTACAATGGACTTCTTTTACAATTTAACCTCAAAGATAGTGTGGGTAGCATTATTAATGACTTCCAAACTAAAATGGCAACAATGCACACGTTTAATTTATAAACATTGAGGAAATAAATAAGACTGGTCTGGTCATGGTTTCCTCATCAGCTGTCTACCTGTAACAACTTCCCTGTCTCCATAGGAGGTGGACAAGTAATGATAGTGGAGCAACTGTGGGCTGGTTTACGTCTTGACACTGCAGTTACTCACTCTACATTTTAAAAACAATGATTTAGACTTATTTGAAACAAAATTAGTTTCCTGAAAGTAATTACTGAAAGAGAATGCTACCTTGTCTATTCTAAGTCCAATTATTGTTAGTCTTCCAAAGCTACATTGTACTGTATAATGCATCACAATTTCTCTGAAGAGAAGCGAGTGCGTGAGGGTGTAAAAACTGATGTGTTGTTGGCTAAATGAGTATGATGTACTTTACTAGGAGTCTCCTAACCTCATTTTATTGCAATAAACTAGCAACCATTTACGTTCTCACTATTATGACCAAAGGAACAGCAGGGGCACGGAAAATGCCTTTAATGTTAAATGGACCAAGACTCGTTGATTCATATTGTAACATTATTACTCCATTCATTCCCACTATACAGCATTTTGTTAAACAATGTGTAATTTCCTGTGCACAATGCAGATTTGCAGTGGAAGAATTCTGGGCACAAACAATTGAGGGCGACTGCGCTCAGCATTTGCACTTGTCAGATGCTGTGACACTTCCTTGGCATACATCACATTGAGGCTTGAGAACAAAGCCCGAGGAAGTGCCCAGTTCAGCGGTGGTCTGAATACAACTTCCCATAATGGAGGGCCATAATGACTATATCATTAACAAATAACAAGTCTTGATGGGAATGCAATTCACTATTGATATAAACTACATCTCTTGCTATTGATTTAATATTTTCCAACTGTAGAATGGCTGATTAATATTGCACTAGAAAGTAAAATGGACCCGACTTGAGAGGTTGCTTGAGATAGCAAGAGGGAAAGGAGGAAAAAATAGGGAAAGGTTAACATGTACTCAGGAGAAGCTTTCTTTTACCTTTAAGTTAGAATATTTTAAAAGTGATTGGTGATTTTGTTTTGTTTTGTTACTAGACAAGAAATTCAAAGATAATCAAAGTTAGACCAGACTTCTTTCAAAATCACATCTCCTCAGCACATTTTTCTCAGTTATCAACACCAGTAAGTTTTTTACCTTGAAAGTAGCTCTTGGTACGCAGGTAACTGACGCTGAGTCGAAGGATGGACAGTTTATCTAACTTGGAGATGACACTTTGTTCAAACGGTAGTAGGCTGGCCAGGTGGTCCAATTCTGCATTGAGACGCTCTCGGTGACGCTTGCTAGGGTTGCTCTTCGGTGGGTCTTTCATTGGAACTTTAACACTGAAATTTGAAAAAAATTCAATAACATTATGCCATCCAGTCATATATTAGCATTGCCCTCAAAATCATAATGGTGCGCTCACAAATACTTATCAATATTTGAAAAAGCACTTGGTTTCTCACAGTATATTCATACATAAAGATTTTTTCGACAGATGTTTATACCCGTACATTCTATTATTTTCCCTTGCTGAAATTTAAAAAATTTTCCTATTTTGATAATAAATGCAACTAAAAAAAGTAAAGTTTTGTTCCGAATAATTTATATCTGGAGGTGCAGGTAATCTGTTAAAATCTTAAGAAAATTCCATGATTTTTCTATTCACATGCACCTTCAGAAATTAAATAAAGATCCCCTCACACAGAAGCATCCCTATAATGATAGATGACTCTGAACTGATTGCCATAGTGATCAACAGTGATATCCGTTCTTCAAATAATACACATCATCTTGCACTTTTTGCCTCTGTCAGATTGAAAATTTAATAATACTACATCTTAGCAATAACAAAATGGAACTGCACCAAGAAGTCCGACCTGATCTTCTACCTGTCTGGTGCACAATCTGTTATGTATAGAGAGCGATCATTCTCAGAGCAAACATAGATGAAATCCAATGACGGATGGAATAGCACTGAGAGACTGCTTCTACCAGGACAAGAACAAATAAGGACACTTCAAGCAGTCATTCTGTCTCCGTACTTCTGTCAAATGACAGTGTTCCAGTAAGAAACAAACACTGAAGAGAGAAACCTGTTTGTGTACCGTTTTCCCCATGTTCGCCTCTCATTCTTTTGAGGAAAATGGAAATATACATGTGAAGAAAAAGAAATGTCATGACATGCAGGAAAAAAAATGTCATGACCTGTTTTGTGGGTTTTGAAATTTTTGTTTCCTCAAACAGAGTACAATGAAAATAACTTATCTGTCTGGTCCTTGCATTCTTTAAAAGAAAATAATTGCCTTGTCTTTCACTTCAAAGTCCACTTAAATGACAGAAAATAGCTTCTCCTTTAACCAAAAAAGCTGAACAAACTTACATTATCTGGCCAGACCGAAGCCAAAACTAGCTAAATAATGCAAAAATTCTGCATTGCTGAGCCCTTCCTTACATGCGCCATGCCAAAATGACACCGATTTCTGCTGAAGACTTTCTCCTGCAGCTGATTGCTTTGATGCTCTGAAGTTAATAAGTCATTCCACTTTCCAATTGCAACAGATCAGGGTGGCACCTTTTTCTATCAGCGGGGATTAGCTTGGTGCCTATGTACTTGTTCTTCATCAGAAAGGATGCCGCAATTCTCATTCTCCAAGAATCACAAGGGAAGTCACCAAATAAATAGGTCTGCCCTGGCAGCGCAGCACAGATCAAAGGGTCAGCCCAAAGAGCAAGAGGAGTAATTCTGTTTCATTTACTTTAAACCCCAATAGCTTACCTTTTCTATTTTGTTTCCTTAAATCTAATAAAGTTCTGGGAATGTGTCTCCCATGGTAACTAGGCTAGGTCATTGCGGGCTAAAGAATGATTTTTAAGAGCAAGACCCTGCATTGAAACAGGTATACCTATGGCTTATGTTCTGACTCTTTGTGTGAATTTTTGTACAACAGTGGTAAGTTACTGCATTCCCATTTTATTGGAGTATTTCCTTCAATCCTTAAAACTTCAAGAAAAGTCAACGCTTTTGAGAGCTACTTTGTATTACTTATAGACGAGCTGTCTATTAGTGCTTTTATGCATACAAAGTTATTCCCCCCAAAAATTATGAATCCATTTGAAGATTACTAGGTAAAACATTTACATGTCAAATAAAAGACTAACTTTTATGTTCAAGATAACTAAATTACCTTTCACAGTATTTATTATGGACAAAATCCTTTGACCTTCTACATGATGTATTTCAAGATGAAAATTATCTACAGAAAAAAAAATCATCGAAGATGAAAAGACACTTCTGCTACTAAAACCTAAAACCTTAATCATACAGTACCACTCAAAGAAACAAGTCTTCTCAGTACATCATGCATTTTAGGTCTGGATTACCACAATTACATACAGATGATAAAATACTTTGACATAAAACGTAAAAATCAGTTTCATAATGACGTTAGACTTTCTTGACAGATCAGTCACATACACTGAATTGAAAAGACAATACACAGAGATGGAGAAGTGTGCGTGCTTTTTTCCCTAAAATATGTATGGCATGTTCACAAAATAGCTGACAATTATCATGTCTAATTAAGTAAATGGAATCTCAAAAAAGGAGTATTTAAAAATCTGGGCTTATTTAAATTGTATGACTGGGAAGTTTGCACTAAGTAATGAGCCTCTGGACATTTACTTACAAATATTTACTTATTAGCAATTAATGATAATAAATATTAATATTTTTAAATTCCTTATACATATTTCATGTCATTAAAATAAAAAGAATAAGCATCTGAAACTTTACCCTCAGTTCCTCCAGTTATTGATTTTTACAACTGGATAAATAATGCCAAGTTGCTAATCTTGCTTCCTTATTTCCCAAGGGCATTAAAAACACTAACAATTTCTTCTTCTGATTTATTTTGCCTTCCCTTTTTATAATATCTGCTTATGATGTCACATAAAAAATTCTTGGTTACCCTATCTTTTCATCTGTGACCAATTGACTTATTTTCAATTTAGGATAAAAGATTGTGAAAAGATTTGGTGTAATTCTCTTAAGTGGCATACATTAGCCATCAAAATTTAATGATTTCCCTCAGTTGTTATTTGTCTAATACTACATAAAATATTATGCTGCGCAGTGTTTTTTTAACTCAGGGATACAAATGAGTCACAAAAACTAAAACATTACCTGTCTAGGTCATTCAAAGCCAAAAATTACCTCATTTTAGGTACATTTTAGGGGTGGAAAATCAGTCAACTATTGTGCACAACCACTTGTAAATCATTTTAGAATGAAATCATCATCAGCTGAGTGAAGACAAAATTTAAAAAAAAATATTTGAAAACTGTTCCCACAATGTTACCTTCTTTAACTTTTTACTTAAAAACCTTAACTTCATTATTTTAACATTCCAAATGTCTTAACAATATAAAGAAGAAAAAAAACCTAAATACTAAGCTCCGTTAGGTTTGCTATAGCAAAGAAAAAATTTAATCACCATATTTCTAAGAATTTTTTTAACCTTTTGAGAATACACAAAACATTTTTGAACCTTTTGAGAATACACAAAACATTTTAAAGGTGAAGTAATTCAAGCTTGCTTCATTTTTTGAAATATTTTCTAAAATCTACCCGTGCTGGGAATTTAAAGCTGTTAAATGTCTCATTTTTCCTTATGCCAGATTTGAAAAAAAAAAAAAAAATGAACAAAACTCCTCCTATTTAAATTCAAAGCAAAGATACAACAGTGGATTCCTACTGGACAACATTAATATTTGAACCTACCAAGGTTTTGCACTAACCAAATATTTCCAACAAACCACATGTTGTGATGAGGATAATCTTAATTTGACCCATCACTGTCCTGACAGTCTGGACTTGAGATTGGTCAGATAAATTCAAAATAAGCGTGTGCCTCTCTTAATTTTTCTCAGCATGACTTACAGCCCGAGGCAAAACTTAGACACCATATAAAAGTCCTACTTAGTTTTGCATGTCGATGCTATGGTCCTTGCACGCAACTTTGACTTTCCATGACACACTTCAATTACATAAACAACAACGGGTGACGACTTCTGTTCACAGTAAGTTACAAGCTTCCCTTTATGTCTACACAACACAGCATGCAATAAATGTCTTTCAAGAAGAAAAATCTTAAAATATAAATTAATAAATTATAAACAAGATGAAAACAAAAAGTTTACTTCAATAAACTGTAGTACTTTAAAATACTTTCAGGCCCATTGTTTTCTTTCTTTACATTTTCTCATCTATATGATTAAATAGAGATCTCCATAAAGCACAGGTTGTGCATCTGTGGAACAATGAGCAAGGAATGTATAATTCTAATCTCTCTCTGTAAACTAATCCATAATAAATAGTGAAAACTGAAATAAGGCAGTAGATTACAAGTAACACAGAAAGAGTTGAAAAACTAGGCACCCTCTCAACTGAGAAGTTGCATAATGATACCATGAAAATTGCAAGTTATTCAGAATTATTTAAAATCCTATGTTAATCATCTTCAGTTCATTTGAAAAGCGATAAAATAAGATTTCATTGTATTGAGAAATCATCTTTCTATAACAATTTTTTGTCCAGATCTTTTTGACATAAACTTTAATTAAAAACAAAGTAGATTTGTAAACATGTTGCCATAACTACTGGGGAAAGATCTGATATATTAAATCACTACATATACTAAATCTTAAAGATGTTTTCTTTTCACTCCTCCGTCGCCAACATTCTTAACTGTGCACAGACATTTCTGCAAGTGTAATATACTGGTCTCCATTTTGACTGACCTTCATTTTGCTCACAATATCAAACAACCAGGCGCAACAAGCAACGTACATGCAAAAAAATCTGCTGGTATAATTTTTGCTAGAATCTCAGTTGCTGGTTATTAACAATTTAGAATAAACACCCTGTGCAAAGATATTAATATTCAAGATCTTTGGTTCGGTAAAATACCACTAACACAAACCTTTTAAATGACGATTGTTTTCATAAAATCCATTTAGTTTATTTATGCGTTTCTACAAAACTTAGTTTATAGGTAATTAAAAGAAAAAGAAAGGTAAAAAAAAACAAAAAAAACTCAACACATTCCAATGCAACTCAATTTAGAAAAGACAAGCCCAATTTTGGCAGTTCACAACAATAAAAACTAAATCATGACAATTAAAGTGTTTCTTCAGTCTCCACAAACAAAGAGTTCTATTGTTTTTGAATAATGAAGATAAGTTTTTCAAAACTGCAGAGAGAAGTCTGATTATTCAATCTGCTTATGCAAGAAATCCAAAGGATGAGAGGATACTTGCCTGTAATAGCTTACTTGATAAATAGCCTATGCAAAATGCTCACCATTAGGAAAGGTTTTTCAGACAACATCTCTAAGGAATCTTGTTTTTCATGACTTCGAATAAAAATACACCTCCTTAATGTGTTTTTCCACATAGGCCAGACCTGTTTGCAACACTGAAAATATCTTTGGAGCCTTCCACACAATAGAGCTGTTTAAATAATTAATAATGTTTCAACTTTCTCAGTGTGGTGGTGGGAATTTCATTTTAGATGTACACCCACAAATACATTTAACAGCAAATTTAGAATGAACTCTGTGAATTCAAATTCAGTTTAAAGCTGATTTTTATGTTATCTTTTAAGTGAAGTACTGATTCAAAAAAAAAAAACAAAAAAAAACAAGTTGATAAAAATCACTTATGTTTTACAAATGTACCCTTAAATATTGTGGTATTCTTGTTAAATAACCAATGCCTCTTTTTTTTTTTACTTCCATCACCAAGTGACACAATAATGATATGGTTGTCATTTGATAAGAAAAAAAATCTAATAAAAATTCATTTCTATTAATCAATAAACCAAGTAGTCATATTTCAAATGAACAAAAATATCTCAATTCTCATAATTTCAATTTCAATTTCTCAAAAGTAATTTAAAATTCTAATATCTCTTATGTAAATAAACATGTGCACCAAAAATCTGATAAGTTGGCTTATTTCAAAAACAGCACAGTGGAGAGCATAAACTTAATAGTGTAATTGTAAAATTGTTGCAACAAACATCGATTCTGCTGTTCACACTTTTCCATTCATATTTCCTCAGGATTATAAGCTTAGCAGAAAGGTATAAAATTCTCAACAGGTGAAAACTAATGAAATCCCCTCTGTTAATCATTGTTCTTTCTCCCAAAACAATAAGTAAGCTAATAAGTAAGACCAAATTGGTTTCACTCTGGATTCCACAGGGTAATGGCCTTTATGCAGAAAAAAGTCCACACATATTGTTGCCAGGAACACACAATCAATTATTAAATGCTGATTGTTAACTGGGAAAATGTTGCTGAACTTAAAAAGTGCTCAGTTTTAAAACTCCATACAGTTCAAACAATAACGGCAACAGTGATACAATAAAAGATGGAGCAATGAAACAAAGAACAAAAGGGGTACAGTTTATCTTTCAGGGGTAATGACTTGCAAAAGTTTTCACTTAGTGAAATATTTTAGTAATGAGATGTGAATAGCAATGAAGCAGGACCCTATCATTATGTAAATAAATTTAATAATCTCCCCGACTCCAGTGAGTCCAGCTTTCCTACCTCTAGTACACAGGAACATAACACTCCTTGTACACCACTTCTTTGGAACACCAAACACCTTGCACAAATTACTTGTGACTGTCACCTTTTAGCATTTTGAGCAATGTGTCTGGTTTTAAATGAGAGTTGAGATCCGCATATAAGTATATTCAAAAGCTTTTGTAGTGCAATTCATCACAAGTGACGATGAGAATGGAGTAAATCCATCATTGCAGATGACCCAGCTTCTAAGTCAAAAGCTGGAAAAATTATTTTTCAAAATTTTTTTTCAAAAAATAACAACAAAGCATTCTTTCTTAAGCTCGGGTGAAATTAATTTGTTTACTAGGTACAAAACGCTAGTGTTCTAGCACACACCTGAGCATAACTTAGTGTCAAAACAAGTCTGGACAGACATCAAACATGGAGGCTAGCTGTCTATTTCACATCTCCAGTTTTCCTGATATAATCAGAGTATTACCAAGTGACATATTTATAATCATTTCTCTCTTTAGTTTACCTGCTTGATATTTAACTTGTATCTCAGAAAATTATATTTCAAAATCACAATGCAAATTTCTCCTGGTATCATTAGAAAGGAAAACTGCTGAATAATTCATAAAGCAAAAAGCTGACTAAGAGAGAGAAATCTGAGTTGCCTACAAGCATGACATCTGTCAGCATGACAATGAGATTCACTTAATCAAATCTATTTTCAATTTTGGTCTCTCATTTTCTAGAAATCATACTTATTTTCTTGTCTTTTCTGATTCACTCCCTTTGCGACATATTTATGTTGTATTTCAAAAGGCCAACTGACAGTAAATATCCATACATAACAAAATTGAACATATTGTAAATACAAACACAAAAAGCTGAAAATAGCTGCAAAATAATATAAATTTTAGAAATATTTTGTCAATCCTTTTACCTTACAAACCAATCTATCATTTGTCATAACTTACATTTACAGGAGTAGTATTTTTTATCTTTTTCGTACAACTACCTTCATAGTAGATGACACATCCAGCTACAATGCAATCTGTAAAAAATGCTTTACCACAAATGAAAAAAAAAATACATATACGTCTGATGCCAAATTCATAAGAAGAAAAATGGTTGAGACCATTTAAAAACAACTTAGTTGACCCTATTACAAACATGAGAAGAAAAAAATGTTTTTTCAATGACATTTTGTATGGTTGTTTAAATATAGGGTCAACTCCAACTATAAAGATACATCCTCATTTAGTACACTTCATAAAGACCCATCGAGCTATTCCAAGTGTACAAATAGAAAAAAAAACAGGGTTAAAAAAGGAAATTAGAAGAACCCTTTCCTGAGGTAGGAAGTAATAGCAAACCCAAAGCCTAACTAAGTCATTTCTCTGAGATATTCCACTTTTTTTTTCTTTCAATATTGCACCTGCCAGGCTTCCCATTCATTTCCCTCTTCAATACTTAAACATTAAATAATCACTATGCAGTTGATCTTGAGATCCCTGGCTTTTCTGCTTCAGGTTATACTATCACCAGAAGTCCTAGCAAAGTCAGAATCTGTGATGGGGGAATCCTGAAAAGGTATCTTCTGATCTCGAGGGTCAAAGTTATCACAGACAGTCTCTCTGCTGGAGACCCACTGTTTTCATGATAACCTCACTTAAAAGTGAAGCCTGTTGCATAATTGTTATTATCTTGGTTAAGGGGATTTTAAGTGTATCTATTCATGTAATGTCAGAATTCACTACTATCAGGGTCTTTAAAAGATATCAGTGCATTTGTTCACTGAGGAGATTGTATCATGCATTGTATATTGATCATATCTGACTTGAAATAATTCAGGAATTTTGCATAGATAGGAATCTAAAGATGCTGCAACTATGATGTAACATGCTACACATACAAATACATTTCTACTAGTAGATCAAATAATCAAGGTGCCTAGCCAATGCTCACATGCCTAACCTTAAATCTTGCTCCTAAATTGTAAAATTGTAATCTGTCACATGTACGATGCTGATCCGCTGATACATACTATATATATACTATATATACTGTATATATATATAGCATACACATATTCCTGTATCACAATGATGCATAAAAAATTCAAGGGATTCCTTGAATATAATGTTTATCACAGATCTGAATATTGAAAAAATCAAAAATACTCTAATATTGCAGAAAAATTGAAATGGTCCCTATGGTCCCCTAAAGCTGCCTCGAGGTCTTAAAAGCAGCCTCAACACTCACCTCTTTACCGTTCGCCTCCTGCGTTTGGTAGCATACATGGTCTGATGTACCCAACCGTTCTCGACCATGCAATCGAAATGGTTGCAGTGCTTGTCCTCTGTTCTGCGCCCAGTTCAATACTCCAGGTTTGGCCTAAGTTGTAAAGAAGTATGCAAATCAATGCGCAAAATCTCCCGTCAAGGACGACGAACGGGAGTTTACCCTAGATACTTATAGAACTCAGCTGAAGACTGTGGGAGAGGTCACAGTAAGTACAGCGAGTCTTTGAGTAAGGAACTCTTTAACAAGTAAGTCTCATGCTACTAGTGAGCCATGCGGATACAGTCTTATCACGGTTTTAACCGGTCAACAGTGATGTCCACTTGTTGGACTGCACTCTCTCACACCACATCTACAACACTGGCCAGTTTTAACAATCATCAACACAGCAGCTTTGACTTCTCTAGTGACAGTATGAACAGTTAAGCTCCTCCCCCTCTTTTTCTCAACCAATCACAGGGCAGAGCTCAGCATATTAACATGTCAGGTCCATAATGTTTGATTCTTGATAGTATTGTGGTGTTATGCTAGCCTCTGGCTACTGGCTTTATACCTGTGTTTCATGTCCTATTATTATCTACTGATTATCCTCTGATCACAAGCAAACATAATGTATTGTCTGCAATCTGCTGGTTACACTATCTGTTACACCAGCATTGTTGTTTTATTTACATGGCTAATGTCCCATAACTGCTATTAGAGCACTGAATAAACACTGGAGTGTTTGAATTTATTTGATTTACACTTAATCCCCAATTGACTGGATAGAGATACTCATAGTGTACTCATCTTTCCTCGTTTAAGATCACAACCTTGTAGATCTGACTGGGTGGGTAAAAAGGGCTAAAAAAGGGTACACTTTCAGAGAAAAATAGTGCCAACATCACAACATGATAAGCACAAGAGTGGGATAATTTCATTAAAGAAAATCCAATATTATAAGGTGATATAAAATTACTTGTTTCTACACCAAACCCTGTGTTATTAGTCCCTGATAGCAGTCTATTAGCATTAGAAATAGGTGGAGGGAGCATTATGCGGTGAATGCACATGTTTATGCAAGATCTGTCTGAAGATATCAAAGCATGGAGTCCTGGATCACTTTATCATACAGACTTTAGCAAATGGGTCAGAAAAGAAAAGATGTCTACACTGAAAATAATTTTTGTAAATTTTTGATGGAGGAACTTATATTTTTGAAAATGCCCATGCTGTCATCATTTTCATCGTTATTGCAAAACACACCACTGACTCTTTTTATTTCTTTCCTTTTAAGTATTATAGAATTTTTCTGCAAATTAATGCTATAATGATCTATTCCATATGTGCTTCCAATTTTCTTGTGCTATTGCAGTGAAATCTAATATATCAGCTTCATCACATAGGTTGCTGTATGTTTTTTTCTTTTATCTCCATTCAAAGGATTCAACCTAGAACTCCACTTATTTATCTTAAGATAAGGATAGGCATCTTGAAAATGCTGCCATCCATGCTGTTTATAATAGGTTCATTTTTTGGAGGTAATCCACCATAACAATCAAGGAGAATAGGTCGCCAACTGCACTTCTACAGGTGATTCAAAGGAAATTATTAATTAGGAGAAAACACAGGCTTTAACTCAGCAAGAGGTTCAGAAATTGTAGGTAAGTCTGATTGCTAAGGTGATTAAGCCCTCAAGTCAAAACTACACATTGGTAATTAAACAACCCAACAAGCCAGTAAATTCACCGAGGCATCTGTTCTCTTTTTCATACTCTGACAATTATTTCTCAACTCTGATCCTTTCTCTGGAAAGGGAAAAAAAGAATTAATTGCATTGGTAGCAATTATTTTTCCATCTTTTTTATAACAGTACCATAGTTTTGTCAATGCTCCCAAAACATTTTCTTCCTGGCCCTGCTATTCTTGTCTCAAATTTCAATATTGATTTTTTAAAACTAACAACAACGAAGATGGCAAATGAATGCGAGTTCTCCAGGATCCTTGTAGGAAAAATTAGCATCCTTTAGAGCAAAAAAGAGGACAATGGAACTAAGATTGGTTAAAGAAAGTGCATGCAAATCAATAGTTGCTTGGGAAGAACACAATCAGGGAGACATGAACAAAGGCATGGAAGAACTAGTAATGTGCAGTCCCACTTTCGCTTACACAACTAAAGCGATATCGCAGTATTTCTCACTTTTGCATCATCTCCTTCACAATATGGGTTCTGAAAATGAGAGGCAAATTAATATGCCCGAATCTAATTGTGTCAAGTTTTGAAAGAAGGTCATCTGGCGCATTCGGCTTCTTGTTTGGTAGGTGGTCTGACATAATTATAAGTCACTACTACAGGGAACAATTCTATCAATAGAAGGGGTTGGGGTTTCTACTGACAGGTGCTCCTGGAGTATTAAATCTTCATAGCAGGTAACAAAACCTTCATTTAGTGCTGATAACATACGGTCACTTGTTGAGGAATATAGAAAGTTCTGGGCAATATATCAATGAATAAATAAAAGGAGGGAACTTATAAATGTAATGTATCTTAATTATAGAAAAATATTTAAAATCACTTGTAAAATGTGTAACTTAGTATATTTCAGCAGCACATGTTCATAGTTGACAAACCGAGAGAGAGAGAGAGAGAGAGAGAGAGAGAGAGAGAGAGAGAGAGAACTTATAAACTTCAATGGATTGCTTTATGAAGTACAATCATCAAACAGTTGTTTCTCTTGATTTTGAGAAAGAGAAAGAGAGAGAGAGAGAGAGAGAATGAGAGAGAGAGAACTTATAAACTTTAATGGATTGCTTTACGAAGTACAATCATCAAACAGTTGTCTCTCTTAATTTTTATCATGACCCATATGTAGTAATATTCTTTATAAAAAAAAAAAAAAAAAGAAACAGAAAGAAAAAAAAATGAACCATCATTGTTTTGGAAATCAAAACACTGCACATATAAATATATAATCTAGATTTTTAGCATTAAATATGAACAGCTACACTGCATCATATCAAGCACAGCTGAATGTAACAATAGTGCAGTATGTTACAGCAGATCATACTCTGCATTGCTTAAGTGGAATACAAATTGTTTCAGCAGGGCAACAAAGGTCTTGTGTGTTCTGCTCTGATGTTCTCTTTTGCTATTTATTCAACATGGTACCAATGAGTATGGGTTTGAAAAAAATATAAAACAAATCCAACAATTCCATATAAGCAATGTTAGTAATAAATTATGAAACGTTCGTGTTTGTTCATCGATTTGTTCAATACATGACTTTAATCGTAATTCCCCTATTTTTTTAAAAAGTATGTGAATCAAAGGTTACCATTGTCAGCGACATAAATGTTTTACTCACAAGTTGTTTTCAGGTTTTGGGACCAGCTTTAGTCACAGTTCAATTAGTCATTCACAAAACATGTAATATTATCAATAATGATCATCTGCACTGTTATCATATAGACATTTATAAATAAATAAACATGTATGCAAGTAATAGATAACTGGAATAAAGTACATTAAACAGTATAAACTAATTTTTAACCTAGTTTGCTAGCATTTGACTTACGCCTCTTGGAGCTCACTGCCATGTCCAAGTGTAATGAAATCTGACATTTTGTCATAAACTAGTCAGAAAATGTGGTTTCATTTCCTTTATCTAATACTCCTTAATTTTTTAAAAGAAAAAACAACCGGTAGTTATTCTGCACTTTTATTAAAATAAAATCAAATTGGAACATGTTCAATAAATTTAAGAGACTAAATATCCCAGAAATAGATTTAATAAATTTCTATTTCAGCAAAATTTATTACAATGGTTTTCAAACAGAAAAGTTCAAAAATCCTTAACTCAAACACTGTGTGATTAATCTTAATAAAAGGCAAATCATAATTTATGTTTGATAGTTAATTTGAAATTGATATGTAAATATATGTGTAAACAACCTTCAGGTTACTAAACATATAAAGGCATTAATCGAACTTACATTTAAAGAAATTTTAGCTTATAAGTCATAACCTAATGGATCAGTTTATTGCTTTTAAATAGAAAATACCAGAAAAATACAACTTTACAAGCTGTTTTTATAATACATGTTTTTACAGTAACAATACACATATATTATAAATGTATCTTTATATACAAATAATTCTCATCTAGTTTTTTTCGCTTCGTTTTACACACACCCATGTAAGATTGTGCAAATTTGCCCCAGTTCTTTTAGTGCATTGTGGAAATTTATTTGCAGTGCAAATTCAATCAGACTTCAATTTTAATACCTGAAAATTACCTCAAGGGATTGCAATCAATATAAAGATATCACGCAATCCCACAAGAACCAGAGACAGGAAGTGGAATTGGGTGCAAAACTTTCCTCCAGAATTTTCATTTTATGTTCAAACATTAAGATATTTTGTGAAGGTTAAAATATGTAACATTCTTAAGTTTAAATAAAAAGCTGTTTTCAAAATAATGAGAATGGGGAGACTATCAAAAGGAAAAACTTTCTGCCAGAATTTCTAAGTAATCTAATTTCTATCTAAATAATATAGTAATAATACATATTTTGTAAAGGTTGAGGGAATATTCTTAAATTAAAGGCCAATCTGGATTTTTTTTTTTTGATAGGTGAGAATAGGGAAAATCATTAAAATGGAAAAAAACTATCCCCTAGAATTTTCCATTTTGATAATTTTAAAGCTATAAATCCTGTAAAGGATGAAGAGACTTTTTAAGAATATGATGGAACTGGGAGGACAATTGAAAGGAGTTTTTTACTTAACAATTTTTTTAAATTCAACACTGTTTTTTTTTCCATTTTTGACAATAATTTTAATTCAACATAGATTACTTTCTGACAATGAATTAATCACTGAAATGTAAAATAGTTTTCATCTTCTAAAATTCAGTCATTATTATATAACAAACAATTCACTCTTAGTTTTAAAAAATCTAATCTACATACAGTAATCAACCAAGAATTTTTTTCATTTGAATACTTTTAGGGAGCACAGAGAAAGCAAACACACTTTCCAGAAATGTTTTGATTAAATCTTATTGTAAAAAGAGGTTTACATGGGCAAAAGTTGTAAAAACTGATAATCCTGAAAATTTAAATGGGATCAGGGGGCACAAGGTCCTTGTCAGTTCCAGGGCAAAGAATGAAGAAAAAAATCCAGAAATCCAGCACAATCTGGAAAACTTTCACCATGGGTTAACCTTAATTTTTAAAAGTTAGTCCAAAGTTATATTCAAACTAAAATAATAATAATAATAATAATAATATGATAAAGAAGAAAATGAAAACTGCCACATTTCTGTTTACAAAATATTTAAAATAAGAGGCACAATAACTCTTTTTATTGTCCCTAGAAAATAAGTTTACAACTGAATAATTATTTAAAAGCTTTGCTTTCTCTCATATAAATTCCGTGCTTCTTCATCTATCTTTTCACTCATAATAACATAAACAAAGCAGATTTTTTTTCACAATCATAATATAGAAATAATTAAACAATTAACCCGATAATACCAAGAATGTATCTGAAAGTGTCTAAAAATATTTTAATCTAAAAATACCAAACTATGTGTTCTATTAAGAACGATTATACTGTCACCTGATGAGGGCGACTGACAAAAATGGGGTTTACCAGGGAAGTTGTCATGTCTAGCAGAAATTGGTTCTTGTTCTTGGAGTGAAGAAGGGTTAGGTGATTTGTAACCCATTGGTTTACTAAAGTTCCGAAGGCCAACTTATGATTTGAAGCTGTTTATTTAGAACTATTAAGGAAAACTAGTTCGTGATGATGTAAAGCATGCAAAAGAGCAGGTAAAATGTAATTTGCTCTGCACAGGACTGCAGTGTACTGCCTTGGCACACGTTAACTTATAATCAAAGTCTGCATGTAATTAACACAAATAATATCACAACTTTCTCAGTTACATAGACTTGGATAAGTTTGGAAAAGTTTGAAGCCTTCAAGAAGTTTACAACTACTTGACATGGAGGACCAACATACTGCACCGAGTGTACTGACAGGCAGAAAAATGATTATTGAAATTTGTCATCTTTCCATCTTCACAGTGAGTTAGCTTTGTCATAAAAAATCAGTCAGTTTCAGGACCGTCATTGTCCTCCTGGGTTTTATCAGTTCATCTAATTATGCCCTCCTCAGTATAAACAAAGAGACAGAGCCTGCCAGTGTGCATACTTAGCAGCTAACCCCTTCACCTTCGGTACCATATCACTGAATCAAACCGGTCGCGGCTCTTTAATTATAAATTCAAATTGCATTTTACAGGGACGAAATGCTGGTGAGTGACACAAATGTCTTTTCAGAGAGCAGATACCAGCTTCAGAAATTGGGAGTTATGAGTAATCAGAGGATACAGGACTCGGAAAAACCTCCACTCATTTTCAAAAAAATTATATTGATGCTTGGCACGGAACATAAAATAGACTAAGTGAGTGTCTTTTCAATTTATCAAGGGTCATCATGTACAAATAAATTTTGGGCAGTGGCTGCAAAATGACCATCTTAAACCATAAATTCAATAAATGAGCATTAAAGTGTCACCTAATTGAGTATTTCAACTTTTCACTGATAACATACAGTAACAAAACTTTTTCTTTCACTGAGCTGTAACCCCTCCTACTTCCAAATGTTCGGTCACTGTTTTGTCCTTCTGCACTTTACATAGTAACCCTTAAAGTGCAAAATATGTAGCATTCTACTTGAGTTTTGTTATGTCTATAAATGTGATTTTTTAGCATAAAATTTGAAAATTTCCTGACAACTAATTGAAAAATCAAAAAATTCCATTGAAATCCTGCCCCTCCTCTCCCAATGGGATGGAGATACCAATAAGTACATAAAGTCAATTAAATTAACAAAACAACTTTTCATGCAAATTGTTTTTAAATGTGATGAGTAGATTAATAGATGGCCACTGAGGTCCACCTAGCGTACATACTTTATCTGAGACCGACTGCCCAGGTGCCTAAAATTATAAATGCTCAAAGACAAGATAAATGACTGGTCTCTGTTATCTGTCAGTGGACTTAAAAAAGAGGCACCTTTGTTAGGTGCAAGGGCTATCAGTTATGTCTCCCCACATATCTAAATCTAGATCAGTGTAGCCAAAGTAATTAAGGACAGGATAATTGCATATCTTCTAAATGCTTTTCATGTACAATGAGACGGCTTGTGTTTGCTGTCTTTTTCTTGCAATTACACACTGTTGATGAAATCACTAAATTTGATGCATTTAATAAAATGATACAATAAATGTGACAGACGCTGAGACAAAATCTATTTACTGGCAGCCCACAAGTGTTGAAGATTTTATTATCAAAGGTTACCTGAAGTTTGTGAACTGAGAAAAACAACCTTTTTTTCTGTAGAATATATGCAGCAAGACTTGGATGCTGCAAAGCAGTGGTTGTAAGGGTGTTGAAAAATTCATGCATAAAAGTAACACATCTGTTTCATGAATAAAGTTCAGTCATTTTCCTGTACATTTTAGTTAATTATTCAACATAGAAAGTAGACAGATTTTTTACACAAATATAGCAAGTAAACAAGTTACAGTCAGTAAAAAAGTTCAGATTTGCAGACATGCGAGGCAGTCACACTAAAGCCATGTTAATTGTGGCTAATTCATGAATACCACTGCATGCAGCACTTACCACAATGTGTAGACATGTTTAGATCCGAGTCGACTTAACTGTCATAGGTTTTAGTCATGCAAAATTATCACACTATTATTTCACATGACAGAGGACAGCATGCCGCTGGCAATTGCTTCTGAGTGTGCATCCTTTTTTTTTAACACCTTGATTTTCAAGCATACAACAGGAGCGGACTACATTTATTGCATTGTCTTTGAAAGCTCATTGTTATTTGCATTTTTACCTATTTGTAAAGACTCGCTATCAGATAATACAAATTAACAGGCTTAATTAAATAAAAATGTTGTTTTTTCATAAATTAAAAGTCTAAACAGTTGAAAATAGAGTGAAAGTTTTGTCATTTGTGAGGGTAAAGTAGGTAAAATGTTAGTTGGAAAATCCATTAAAACCATTGATGATGTTTTTGGAAGACTTATGTGCATTTTACATTTTCAACCACTAAATAAACAATGTACAAACCAGTGCATTAAATGATTGAATTTTATATGGCGCACACTGAATGTTCATTTAAAGCCACATGCTCTAATATTTGTATGCTGTTTACAACTTATGTTGCTCATAATTCACTTGACTAGGCACATTCACCATTCATGTAAAATTACTTGGTTCCAAAACTTTTCATTGATAAAAATGTATTTTTAAACTTTTCAATGGGTTACTAAATTTTTTTTGATAATCATAAATAACATCAGTCACCTGGTGATGCATATTTGATTTTTCAAATATCCAGGTAACAATCCAAGCATATAAATATATATATATACAATAAAGCATCTTGGTGCTAAGATGGTGTAACATTAAGTTATCGTATGTTTCTGAATTTAAATCCCTATCAATAGAATTTGTCCTATTTATCAGTTTTTGTTCCTTAAATTTACTTATTCTTTCTGAAAGATCCTGTGCTTAAATCTCAAGGGCAAGTAATAGATATACCTTAAATAATGAAATTGATACATCTGCTCAAAATTGTACCTGTATGCCAACTCAAAATGTACTCAAATAGCTGAGGTCAACAGAAAAAATTAACTGTACTTCAATCTTTCTTTCTTTTTTTCTTTTTCTTTCTTTTTTTGAAAACTAGATTTTACTTTTCTCATTGCACCTAACAAAATGCAGCATTTAAAAATTACCCATTTCAAAATCAGTAACATTTAGCAACTAAAACTCTTACTCTATTAAATATAAACACATTTCATCTGGCCATCTCTATCACTCTGGCAAATGTATAACATAAATACCGAAGAACACCTTAAAGCATCAAACCACACCTTATCATACCACGCACTCTTTGCATGCCAAACAGGTTGACTTCAACCACTCAGTTGACAATTACACTTAACATGATTACTGCTGTGGTTAGAAACAAGATATAAATTAATCTAACTCTTTCAGAAGTTATCATTTTTAATTTATATAAATGAGACAAGGACATGTTGTAATGTATTGTTTATGAAATGCTACAAGCTCCTAGGGTCTACATTGCTCGACTGTATTAGTATCAAACAATTTTTGGGTCCCTTAAAAGTAAACACAAACCACGCGGGTATTTTTACATATTGTAAAGATTTTGTGAAACTTGATAACCTTATGGCAAATGATCAGAATGTCGGTATGAAATAAAACAGCTAGGGAAAACCAGAAAAAAATCAAACTGGTTTATGTGGAGATAGTATTCATATTCCTACTGTACTTTGACCACCCTGTTAAGTTCTTCAGTTACTGGTACATGTCTGTGTCTGACTCTAAGTGAAAGAGCAATTACATTTTCTACAGTTAAGTTACCATAAACGATTAAATTTCATGTAAAGAAAAAATATATGTTTTTTTATCAAGCAATTCTTAGTAATCATAAAATTGCAAATATTGAAAATTGAGACAAAGTTATGAAATCAAGATGCCAGATGTGCACATAGCATGATGTTTTGCAGCAAATTCTGAGATAAGTGACTTGATAGCATAGTCTTACTTCAAATAAATAAATAAATAAATAAATACTTTTTTGTCTAGTTCTCGGTAAAGAAAAAAGAAAAGGTCCCAAACAAGGACAACAGACAGGTCATAACATCCCAGTAAAATAAAATTAAAAATTCCAAAAGACCACTAATCACCATATCCAAGTATAATGTCAACTTGCACTTCAAAGTTAATCTTGGGTGACTTTTTTATCATCAAGTACCTTTCCAATTTCATTCCTGACGACCAAACTCAAGAATTATAGTCAGGTATTTGTGAACAATGCAACTGAAGGAAAAAAAATAGACGCCACGAAAAAATCTAAAACAGAAAAAAACTGTCTACCTTGAAATGGACGCAAAGCCCTGGGTGAGAAAAAACCAGTCTTGCAGAAGAACTTGCAATCAGGAGCCGACCTCTGTCCAGGTTTTGGCCACTGATACACTGACCCTGGTCAAGTGAGTTATGGCTGTAACTAACTATGATCTGACACAAACCATTACATGCCATTCTTCACCCACACCAACTCGCATGCTACTCTAAAGTACTGGAGTTGTGAACACAAAAATCTACACATTGGTGTTCTCTGTTTTTTTATGCAAATTCTTGCAATAGAGTGAAAAATGTGTCTAGAATACTATGCAAATGTTGACCAATGGAAGTTCTTTAAGAATCTTTTTATATTAATCATTTAAATAGGATTACAGAACATGTACAAATATCTTTTTAAGAAGAAAATGTCAGTTGTGCCAAGTGTATGCATTTGCAAATGTCACCACTAAAAACATAAAAAGATGCTGGGTAAGAATTTTTAAAAATTACGTTTCTTTCTTGAAATTTAGGGAAATTTAATTTGCTTTTTAATACACAATACCCCTCTATGCTTTCAAATTAAGGAAACAACATTCTGACTAAATGAAATGTTACAAAACTGAAATATGCAGAACTGAAAAATCTTCACCACAGTTTAATGTAATTTACTAATATCTTTGGTTAAAAGCATCATGTTCATCCCAGGAAAATTACCAACCCATTTACCATATATATTATATTCATCCTGTTAGGTTTTTTGCAGCACTACAATAACAAATCAGGTCATTCATCATATAGTTTGAAGTTTCCCCGACTTATGCAACATTACTCTGTGATTAAATAAAATTCAGAGAAACTATTGTGTATTTGGGGAAAAAAATACCAAGGAAAGTTAAAACTAATGAGTTGGGCTGTGATCAGTGATGTCTAAACTTAACCATTCATCAAACTATTGATATAACTAACATCAAAGCAAACAAAACTGAAATGGTTTAGTTGAAAAATGCCATTATGATGGAGAACGTTTCACATTAAAATCTCTCAAAATGATAAATACATTAAATTGTATCTAACTGACATAAGTGTTCATGTTCAGAGTTAGTTTACAGAAACATGAGTGAGTGTTGGCATGCCACACTTTTGATGCAGATCATGGAAAACATGACAGGTAATAAAATTTAAAAAATACATAATGGTACGAAAGAGATACTAGAAGTTACATAAGTGCATAGAGCATCTTTAAAAAATGCAATTCATATTACAGCAGATCACTTTTTTTGATAAAAAAGTAACATGTTTTTGAAGAAACTATACATGTTCTATCATTCTGGCATACAGTTTGGACTCCTTATTAAAGGCCCCTTAATTATGTTACTGACTTGTAGAGTTTAAGTAACAATTAACTTTTTAAAGATATTCAGTACACAAAAGAAAAATAAATAAATAAAAATAATAAAAATAAAAAACCTATTTCACTGCATTTTTTCTTAACAGTAATATTCTTTTTAACACTTGGGAATTCTACATTGCAAGCAAACTACACT
The DNA here is from genome assembly GCF_001039355.2 of Lingula anatina. The sequence goes on from NW_019775526.1 coordinate 130,936, forward strand.
GCATTGAATCTTATATCTAGGTACTCATCAACTATTCATGTGTACTGGTATGTCCACTATCTTTTTTCACTGAAGTCAGGATCAATTTGCAGTCGGAAGCTGTCAGCTAACAAGCATCTTTTCATCAGTATTTGATTTAAATATATTTAAAAAACTGCCACCAGTACATTTGCCTCTTCATTCATTTCCAGCTTATAAAAACAGTAATCCTACATTTGTTTAAGATAATTGATTTTTTTAAATTAAAACTACTTTTAAAAATGTGAAGTATATTGCTATCACTGTTATGAAATATATCTCCCCCAGCTGATAACTTATCCTCTAAAATCTCTTCTATTTCAACTTCAATAAAATTTCTTGAATCTTATTCCTTTCTTGCTGTAAAAGATGAAAAAGTTTGTTTATTCATCATTTTGAGAAATTTCAATCACCCCTTAAACCTAAATCAACAACTTTATTCCAATTTTTTTTTCAAAATAAGTGCCAAATATTTTCATAACCTGTTACAAATAAACTGACAAAAAGTTCATCAAATATAAAATGGATATATAGAAATCGATTGAAGCCAGGGTCCTATGACACCTGGCATGTCCGGTAGTCATTACTGCCACTTTGGACCTAGACAATAGCACTTTGCACTCAAACCAGAGGAGACAATAGTAATAACACAGATTTCATGACCAAAAAAAATCATACCCTTGACAATTGGAGCATGGCAGATCTTGTCATGTGATTGCCAAACCTTGACACCACTCTTAATTGAAATGATTGTTAAAGTACCTAAATGATAATTATAAATAAATAAATAAAGATAAAAAAAGAAAAATATCCAACTCTTTGTATTTGCAGATGTGAATGTAAAGAATACTACTGAAAAGATAGTACTAACTGCAAAACTTAGGTGAAAATTGAAAGAAATTAATATAAGTACAGTTTAGAAACTGGAGCATGGAAATATAATTTTTTATCAGCTTGAGAATCAAGTAACAACTTAACTAATGTAAATACATGTCATGAAAGTATTCCATCCACTTTTTGAATCTGTGCATTTATATAAAAACCATCAGCCCTTGTTTCTTTCGCAGTATATTAAAATATCCCACAGAAAACTGAAGTTTATTAGAATTTCCTGTCTTGTAGAACAACACTATAAAATGTTTTAAAATCTGCAGGGATAATTTAATAGAAGTTTGCCAAATTAAACTTTTGATAATAAAAAAGAAACTAATAAAAGAAAGCTCAATAACTATGCTTCTTAAATTAATTAGCAAGTGAACTTTTCAATAAAAAATTTCAACACAAATAAGTTAAAAATCTGGAGAACCTACTAGTACATCATTTCAGAACTATGTACCCTAATACAACTACATTCTTCATGCATGATTACCCGTCTTGGCATGGGTGTCTTCAGACTTGCACTCACTCACTACTCCCAACCAGTTCTCAAATGATTTAAAATACAACCTCTAATAACAATGTACTCAACTATTATACAATATGAAAAGTTTGCACTTACACCGCTTAAGAATTGAACATTAGGTTTTAGTAGACTCCGTACTGCTTCACCCCTCCCCTGTCGTGTTATGATGGATGGGAAATACACTTGACTGTTATAAAGTCTTAGGTCACCCAGGGGCAGTAGTGACTGTCAAAGCTTTGGACAACCTATACAAAATGTCTTTACACCAAAAAACCTGTGCGATACCAGAGCTGGAGCTGGAGGTAAACTCGCAACACCGTTTCACTTGTGAGACTTTTGACTTTCTTTCTGTTGTGTTCTTATCGCTTCAAGTCAATTTTTAGAGCAGGTAATGGGACTAGAGTGACAAAAAATTGGTCTCTTTACATAAGGACAGTGCTATTTTCAGAGATTAATACAACCATTTCAAATATCAAATACATATATATATATATGCACTAAGCTGCACTCACTGCTCCAATACTCTTAATGCCCTGGTGCGAATTCCAATATCCCTCTTGTTTTCCATATCATTGTACAAGTTATGCAGTTCAATATTCTTCAGCCAATGATATGCAAAACTATAGCAAATGCATATTTTGTACCACTCCTGATCAATACAATTTAATCATGATAACTTCATTTTTATAAAACTTTACAATAACTCTAGAAAAGCATGTTTTCCAAGGGAAATGTTGTACATACCGTAATTGGGACTTTTCCTCAAGAAAAATTCATCACTTTAAGATGTTTGAATACACGTATATGTAGGATGCCAAAGCAACATCATTGTCAAAAAATGTTATGGGGGCATTTTTACAAATTATTCAGATATGTGAATTTGAAGGGCAAAAAGGGTTTTTATTTTGTCAACCTGGGTAATGAAAAGGGCAAGCCATTCTGTCACATGGGCTACAGTGTCTAAACTGTCCATGCACACTGTCTGCCCTGCCCATGTTATTAATAAACCTGATTAAAATGGTTTCCTGGTAAGGTGAAAGTACCCAAAGTCAAGGCCCATCTGTCTAGTGCAAAAAAGGGTTACATATATATAGACAGTTAAAAAAGAACCACCAGTTGGCACAAGTTATGAATATTTATAGGGGTAGATAAGTACATGGGCAGCTTTGGATCAGCTGGAAATATGATTGTGATGTAGCATGCTCCTTGTGCTTACTGGGGGAATGGTTGTAAAGATAAATATAAAACATGAAATAAAAAGATGGAAATCATGGTCTAAATATTTGTTATTGATATGCAAAATTACTTCCTATCTGAAATTGTTAAATGTTTGATTTTTTATCGTAATAAAGCAAGTTGTTGCATCAGAGTTCAAACTGTCACTTTTTTTTTTGCTTTGAAATTACACATGACTACAAAGCTTAATTTTAAAAAAAATCCAAATTTTTCAAATAAAAATTTTAGGATTTTGTACCTAATTGACCTAGGATTTTAAAACTGCTGGTGGGAAAATGCAATTAATGACCAGTCAATCAAGGACAGCACAGCTTGTGACACCTGAGTGCATTTCGTTTGTTGGTACTAGCCTTACTATGAATAACGTAAATGAACTGAAAACCATCATGATAATTAGACTAAATCCAATTTAATTTTGTAAAGACAAATTACTAGTACTAAGTAATGATTTTGAACATTATATATCGATTCCTACTGAATGTCTGTTTGCGTTGATGTGTACAGAAAGCCCCTCTCCAAAAAATTGCAAAAATCAAATTTATTAATAAGTCAAAATTATTTAATAAATTGGACCATGCATACAACAAATGATCTAATGTGATGACAAATACCTGTAAATTTTATCTAAAGGATCTTCTTAACTGTTCAAATGCATATTTTTTAGCCAACCCGAGAAAATCAAATTCAAATCAAGGCTGTATCTTCTTTCAGTATTAACACATTTATAATTCAAAGGTAAAATGACCAAATACTGAAAATCTGATTTAGAACTTATATAATGAAAGTAAATTTTATTGGTTTTTAACTCAACCAATTTATATAATGATAGTAAATTTTATTGGATTTTAACTCAACCAATGATATGCATTCTTGATGCCTTTATGCTTGAGACGAAGTCATAACTGTACACCTGCCTGGTGTCAGATAATGACAAAGTTTTCAGATCAAAAAATATTTTACAAGGTAGTTCAGTGCATTTTAACATGCGGATTGAAACAATATATGTTGCAAACACAGCACATGAGTGTCATTTCACTCTGATTTATTCTTTAAGAAAAAAAGTGGAGCCTAGACTTTCACCAACAAAAAGGCAGTTCTTTCAGGCCTGTAGCCAGGGGGGGGGGGGGGGGTTCGAAAGAACCACCCTTTTTGTCAGGAAAATGTCCATTCTGGGTAAAATCTGAGCTAGGTACACAAAGGTTTTCATTTTAAAAGGTCCACTTTTTTGGAAAAAGAACCCCTCTTTTGAAATTGCTGGTACAGGCCTGTCTTTCAACCCCGCTCTACAGAAATCCCTCCAACTACAGACCTGAACATACTACAGACTTACCTTATATCTTTAATTGATGGTCTTTTGTGAAGTCAAAGTCACATCAGATTTCATAAAGGAGAAAAATCAGACTAACCACAAATATTTTCACAACCAATTTTTCAATATGGAGTATAGAACACTCTAGGGGAATTATTTGTTTCTTTATTATTTTCACACCTATAATTTAGTTCACATAACCTGTCAGTGGTCCGATTATGAATCCCTGAACACCCCAATTCCAGTTTTGAGACTTCTGAAACCTGTCAAAGGCCTGACTGGTGAGGTTTTAATAATGTAATCCTCTACATAGCAATAATTATTATTATATGTTTGTCTTCTTCGGGTTAAAAATTCATGGATTAAAAAAAATTCTCAGTGTAAGTGGCACTGTTCACATCAAAGGGCATTTAAACAATGAGTTGTGCTCTTGGGATTTTTTCCTAATAAATGACCGATAGAAAAATGTTCTATAGATGGCAGCACAAGATTACTAACTGTCGCAATTCTGCTACCTGCTCTGGGCCAAAGGGACAAAATGCTTCAATCTAGTCCTATGGTTGAACTCTCATTCATTTCTGTTCCTTATAAGAGCTCTGTGTGCTGTATACTATGTAATTTTCATGGAAGGCTCTAAAAGCAATTTACCATGGGCTAATTGTTTGGCATGCTATCATTTCTAGGTTTTCAACTCAAACATCAAAGATTGTGTCTCATATTTCCCATCAGTACTACATGTATAGGCTCTCAATAACAGACTATCAAGAGGAATATATTGAGTGAAATGTGTCTCTGGATGCATCCTTTTCAAATATTGCTGGTGTGGGTTGTAATTCATACAAACATATATTTGCTAAGGAAATATTTAATATCACATAATATAACTTGTCAACAGTGCATTGTTTTAAAGAACAAACAACTGTTACATAATCATTCTTAGGTCCATGAACACCAAAAATCAAAGGAGTCTCTTTGTCAAGGTAATGTGTTAGTTGAGATGCAGTGTCACAACCAATGAAATAAGTAGCATTTCACAAAGCCAGGTTTCAAGGTACATACGAACCGAGCATCGGTGGAGCGTGGATTCCCAGTAACACATGTAAACCACTTCTACTAGATTCTTATATGACTCAAATAAATTCGACATGCCAAGGGATAAACTGAATAGATCACTCGATCTGCCATAAAAGACATTTAGACTGCTCCTTTCTTTAAATTTTTGGTTGTAAATTTAACCTACTTCCGTGACCTACTTTCCTGCCCCATTGACATACAGCTTAGAATGCCAGCAGAAAAATCTGTTCAAACATCATTTTCGGGTAAAATTAAACAATGCCGTTTGATTATTCTCTTAGTTATACTACTTGAAACTATATGCTGCCATTTGGTTGGTTTTTGTGACAAAAAATTGACTTTGTATGCATCTTTAAGGATTTCAGTCTTATTTTGCCCTGTACCCTCCTTATTTTAGCTAGAAACCCCTTAATTGTATGTTACACTGTGAGATACCATTACACTTAGTCCATACTGCAATAAAGTGATATCAGATATCCCTCTGGCAGTATCTGAAATTTATGTAGAACTTTTTTGATAAGACAGCATCTCTTGGGACAGCACAAATCAATCTGGTATAATGAAGTTGTAAGAAGAACTGTCTTTCATTCATTAAATCAGTGTCAAAACCAGATGAAGTAATGTAACCTGTCCTACTCCTTCAATAACCCAGAACCTAGAAATCTTCTTCACAATGGCACAGTGGGAATTCCCCGATGTATCAGTCCTCAACACGTGATTCATTCCCACAGTAAAAGTATTATTTTCACAATAAATAGTGTCATTTTCACAATACAGTATCATTTAAAAGTAATCAATCAGTCTTATAATAAAGATGATAGCTTCAGCGGCTGGTGGTCAATGTCATTTTCTGTTAATAATTGACCATCAAATTGTAATATCATGATCTAATTAAGCATGGAATAAACAAATCCATAACCACTAACAGGAGTTGAACAGAAAATGGAATCAAAATTAAAGTTTAATCATATCCAAAGCCCTTACATACAATGGCAGACTCAAGGTGGGGGGAGGGGAGCGGGCCCAGGTTGAAAATTGTAGTCAACATATTTTACAATGACATGGTTTACCTATTTTTTTTTTTGAAGAGAGGCAAGATTAAAATTACCTATGTACAATGCATCTTCATCCATCTGCATATACATATCAAACTCAAAAATTAAAACAATTTGTTTAAACATTTATTTCTAAACTGTATGACTAAATGTTCAATGATTAATTCCATGAGTTGCAACATTAACTACGTACACACAAACATCCTGACGTAATGTATTTGTGTGGTCAAATAAAGTTTAAAAATACTGAGAGTATGAAAACTGAACATACTGCCTGCAAATGTAACAAATATTAAAAACTGATCACTGAATTTCTATTCAAATGACATCTGACATCTTGAAGAACGCAATGCACATCAAAAATTTTTCTTCAGTACATGAGTGTAAATTAATAAACAGATTAAGAAGACATTACACAGAAAGGAAAAGCAATGATGTTCAAAGTATATTTACCAGTCTTCTTTCAGTGCAAACTGTTAATTGCTACAAGGAGTTCAGAAACTAGAAGTACAGGTTTAACCCCAGTAATCCCGATATCTCATTTACGGACATCCATCATTAAGCCTAGCCAGTTAACTTTTGTTGGTAAGTCTGATTATGTCAATTTGAAGTCTTAAACAGTCCCAAAGAAAAAACTACAAATTCAAATATGTACATAGATGGCCACATTTTAAAAAAGTGTGATGCATAAAACCGTTGCATTGAGAGTCACTAAGTTCTTTTATATGAGTTTACAAAGGCAAAGGAACAGCTTTGTACTAAACTCGAAAAAAAAAAAGGCAACATATTGATCTCTTATTGAAGTCAGTAAGTGTAAGCCTACACAAATTACCTGCATGTTGTACAAACTAATTATGTATCACAGAATAAACTAATCAAATTACAAATATGGGCTTCACTCCCAATACCAGTTTCAATGTATGCTCCAATGCAAGTTTGTTCAACCACCTCTAATATTCCACTACAAATTAAGTTCACGGAAACATAATCTTATTCTTTACAAATCCGTCAGGCTTCATGTTACAGCTGAATTGTGCTATTCTTTTCTTCCAGCACAACCTGCAAACATGAAATACACCAATCCTCAGAATGATTCAATCACATGATGTTGCTTTCAGGTTGAAGGAAGCTTAAAATATTCATTGAAATGCAATTTTTCTCACATCTGAACTTCATTATTTTAACTTTAAGGAAGAATCTTAAAATTTTGTTTACACAATTTTTTATCAAATTATTTTGCAATTGGTCGGTTTAGCTTGAATCCATATATGGGAGCCTGGAATCTCTATTTAATTGAATAAGTTTTTGCAATGGGCTGGTAAACCTAGAAGCAGACAATTAAGTTCTTGACCACTGGATGACTGACATGAAAAGGCTTCTTTTAATGGACTGAGGGCATTTAAGAATTGATGATGTACAGAAGGGAAATCTGTCCAGCACAGACCTATATGCACTGTTGCATGATAAAAAATAGATTTCTCAGGGCTTCAATAATTTTGTCTCAATAACCACTAATTATTAATTAACATATGATACAAACAGCTAAAAAGAAAACTTGTTTGCAAAAGATAACTTCATGCAAACAAAAGAAGATTTACCTTTAGCACTTTAAGAAAGTCTGCCTTCTGACTTTGCCTTTGACAACTCTTTCTGCAGTTCATGTTCTGACCTATAAAATTGCACACAGCCCATTGGAAACAAACCTCTTCTGTGGTTGCATAGGCCCTATATAAAATAAATAAAAGGGTTATATTCCATCTACACATTTTGGGATATGATCATAAAACAATAGCTGATTTAAAATAAGTTACCCGTGTGATTGCAATATATGGTATATACATTTATACATATGCATGCAAGCATGCACACACACCTCAAAATTCCATCCTTTATAATTTCACATTTGCAAAATACAAATATGAATCAAACTTTTTTTATTCTTATACCATTATTAGGAGGTATATTTCAAAATATATATGACAGCAGAAATATCATAGTTTTTACCTCCCACAAGCCAGAGACATTGGTTCTTCTGAGATTTGTTATGATATTCCCTGGGATTAATTCCAACTCATCACTCCCATTGGCATGATGAGTGCTGAGTACTTTGGCACATCGGAATTCACTCCCAGAAAACTCTGAAAATTCATTTTTTCAACAGAAGCTTACTATACATTTATTATTACAGCATTTCATACAGGCAAACTAAAAGAAACTTGTCTAGGCATGATATGATCTCCTGTAAAAGCAAAAGTAGTTGACTTAAATTGAAAAAAAGTAAATATTTTACAGACTGCTTACATGAGAAAAACATTGTATAAACACAGGTCTTAAAGAATTGATAAAAATATATGGCAGCTAACAAAATAAAAGATATATAATAACTAAAATTGATAATGTCATATAGATAAAAAATGCTTCTTTTCTGAGTGAAAATGAGACCATTTACTCTAGAAATCAATGGATGGATGTTTAACAGATAAATTTATACAAATATTGCTCATACAGGTAATGGTGCCAAGTATTATTATCAAGAAAATACTGGAACTGTGAATACTTGTTACCAAGCAGTCTCTTCCTACTAAATTTAATTAGCTTTTCATGATTTAAAATGTATTTGGATTTTGTGAGTAAAACAATGTGTGCCTCTATAAGTGTACTTGTACATTGTTTCAAATTATTAAGTATACTATTTCAATTACATTAAAGACATCACTCCTTATCTGTGACATATCTATAATTCTCTGCCAATCAACATGCCTTTATTTTCAGGGCCAATGAGTAGGCAACATCAAGTTACATATTCCACTGACACTCACTGGTCAAAACATTTATACAGTATCTTTCCAAAGTTCCTGAACCCTTTCTTGTGACAAACAAATACTTACTGAGTTGACTTGTTCTCATGGCATTCTTCATGTGATCATGCACTTTTACCAAAGACTCATTTCTCTTGTTTTCCTTCACCAAGCCGAGAGACAGGTCTGATTCTGAGTAGTCTGGTGGTTTGTCAGGCAAGTTGTCCCTGGTACATATTAGGTAGCACATCAGTACTATGAGGATCACTAGGGAAAACCCACCAATAAAAAGACATATTACTGCCTGTAGGTCAGTTAAGGAAAGGTCACTGTCATTTTAAAGTGGATGTTTTATTACAAAATAACAGTGTCAGTCTGCATTGTCACTTCATTGGTAAATTGACCAGGTTCACTTGCATTGTCAAGTTCAATCATGAAATTATTCTAATTTACTATTAAATTCCTACCAAAATCAAGAAAAAGTGTTTTACAAAAACACCTAAGATCAAATTGAAAATTCAATCCAAGAAGGACATTTGTGCGTGCACGCGCGCACACACACACACACATACACACACACATTTTAAAGGGATACAATCAAAACGTGTATGTCAATGGTTCTAGGTGGTTCATGATATGCTATTTCCAAGTTGCACATATGATATGTTCCTGTGAGTGGTTCATATTGGCTCTCATCACTCCCCTCACTTGACCAGCCTGTGTCACATATGCACCCTTTACCTTTGTCATTTTGTTGGCCATGGTGACACTTATAGTGCTTCTGAAACATTGCATTTTTCATTCTATATGTATATAAATATTTCATTTGTATTCTTAATTTTCAACTTAGATACCATATGACAGTAAAAAAATTATGCAGAGTTAATTCTGAATGCATTTGTTATATAGTAAATGAATGTGAATTATCAGCACTCATCATGCCAATGGGAGTCATGAGTTGGAATTAAAAGAAACGATAAAACTATTTGCATTAAAAAACATATGGTAACTGGAATGTATCAAACAGTTCAAATGAGATTAACTAATGCATTTCAAAGAAACATTGCGTGACAAAAGAAAGCTTACAATTTGCATTACATCCAATATTTCTAGATCTGATGATGCTCTGCTACCAGCCATGTAATTCAAATCTTCTTCTTCCAAAGCTAAGTCAAAATCTCTGCACTGATTGAACTCCTTCAAATAAACCTAGGTATTTACAATAGAATACGCATTTATAATATTTGTTTCAAATTTTTAGGAAAAGAGTTTTTTTATTTGAAATAAGCCTCCCTGTCCCCCCTCCCGGCATTCTCATCGCCAACAAGTTTATCATCACCTCACATTCTACTGACTTGTGAAAAGAAAGAAAAAAATGAAATTATATAAAAAAAACTTGACCTTACATGGGTTAAAGATTCACAATATATTTATTGCTGTATCAAAACTAGATGTGGTTCTGTAGGGTATTTTACCAACTTTACCTTGGTGGGTGTGTTTCCTGCTGCTGCACCAGAAATACACGGAGGCACCTCTTCACACCTTCTAGTTTTATCATTGAAGACATTTCTAAAGCCATTGTATTTGACTACACAGTCCACAGGAGTACAACGGTTCAGTCTATCTTCATCAGGACTTCCACAGTCAGGATACCCTAGACAAGCCAGGTAGAAAAAATAAATTTGGCCATACATACATCTTGCAGTAAATATTGAATAATAATACTAATAAATAATAGCTGAACATTGCATGGAATTATCTTTAAATTAATTCTTTTTACCGCATAGTTACAATCTTTGTTTGACAAATAACTTAAAACATAATGACAAAATATGGTAATATTTTGTCTTAATTATTAATGTAAAATATTCGTAACAGCTTATATTCTCTTCAATTCATGTTTGTCTCAGTTATTCATGCAAACCTGACTTACCTTGCAAATCTGATGCAAACCAACTGTTATATGAAGCAGTTGTATTAAAATTAATCTGATGCCTTATTGCTTGACTTTTGTTGTAGATGGCATCAACTTGACAATATCCTATTCGATCTATTAAGTACTAAATGAAGGAAAAGAACAGAGATAGTCTAGGTAATCATATGGCAAATTACAATGAGAAAGATAAAAAATAATCAATTTACATTTTTGTTTGTTTGTTTTTTTTTAATCTTTTATATACAGCTTTTTAATCCACATTGCAGCAAGAAAAATTGTAAAAATTTGAAAATGACAAACCTTGGTTTGTGGCTAAGAAAAATGAGCAATGGAATACCAATGCCAAGAAAAATTAAAAGGTACATTGCTCATGACAGAAATGAGAAAAATGAGCAGAAAACTGTTAATGCTACTGTTCAATCAAAACTTACCAGGTTCACAAACATAAGGGTTATATTGCAAGAATCATATGGGGACAAAATGACTTTCTTTCCACCTATTAGATGCATGGACTAGAAAGAAAATATTGCAGTTTTGATATGCTAAAAAAAAGTAAAATGTTTCTGAAAATTCAAATTAGAAACACTTTAGTATTAAATTTTAAAGTATCAAATTAAATAAACCTATTTTTATCATATAAATCACTCATTAGCTACAGTTCCTGAGTTGGTTTCACAAAAGTGAAACAATCACATACCTCACAATCCTCTGGTGATTCTAGAAGGCAACACTTGTGCATCGCTGCTTTTAAATTCAGTGGTTCTTTTCCCTGATTCTGAGCTGTTACATCTAAGAAAAACAAGTCTGACTATACTTTTACAAATACTCAAAATTTAATGGTAACTGATAAATGTTTTTATCTCTCTCTTTTAATTATTCTTTTAAATTACATGTGCCATATCTCTTTATTTTTAGAAAATCTGGAATTCATAATTACATTTTAAGATGCAAAATGCACTTACAAAATATAAGGCCAGTATCCTCTCTGCCAAAAGGTTTAATCCCAGAATCCTAAAGCAAAAAATGTTACATTTGAATTTATGCACCAGATGTTTACCAACTGGTTTACTGTCATAATCATGTACAGTGTAGTCATGGTAGTAGGTATGCTGTTAAGTAAATATATTTAAATCAACTCTGAAAATTGGCAATCAAATTTTGTCTTATTTTAGGGTATACCATTACCTTTCATCAGTGAACTATCATTCTTGCAGATTCTCAATAACAATGCTGAATTAAAATGAATATATATAAACATCTGTATGTTTTCAATAATCTACAACATTTGAAAAAAAAGATGGTTTAATGTACAATGTTTCTTGCTGCATGTTATTCACCTTTATCCTCAATGGGATTTGCTCTTCACATTCACAAGGGCTCATCATAAGTACATGTAGACAGAGGCAGATGAGAATACCCTCATATATGAAAGAACGGCTAACCATTTTTGATCTATGCATTTAACACATATATACAAATCTTAAAAGAAAAAGAAAAATATTATTATACAGATCTAAGGTGCAATGTGTATGTTCTCTTAATGACTAGATGTTAAAAGATTAATCTGAATAATAATCTGTTTACTATACCGGTACAAAGATGATTGGCTAACTAATATGGAGATATTAAATTATTCATCTGAATAATAATCTGTTTACTATACAAAGATGATTGGCTAACTAATACTGAGATATAATTAGTCAAAATAATATTGTGGTGCACATTTCAAAGCAAAATATTTGAAAGTAAGTCAGGAGTTATTTCATGTTACATGCACACTTGTACCCACCAGATGTTTCTTTTCGAAATTCTGTTGACTTGTCAGTGCTTTAATGACCAGTTAAGTGTATACCTGATGGAGATTGCAATTCAATTGCAAGGAAGCACCTACAAATTACAAAACGTGTAACTTGACTGAACTATAAAAATAAAAGAAACCGGCCAAAAGAGACCCAATTCATCAATACACAGTACGGATACATGAGACTAAATATAAATCGTCATAAAGAATATGTAAAAACATAAGATACTTCACAATCACGTGTGTATCACGATGAAATGGAACGTTTTGCTGACAACTAATAAGTGAATTAACTTTGTTCAACAACAACGTCGTCTGGTCCATTTCCGGTTACACTGGAACTCCGCATAAACAGTCACGTGATCGTTTCAATTTGAAAATCAAAAGTCAACATTGTATTTTTGCCTTTTAAAAAACCTTTTGAAACAGCAGTCTGTATTGCATTTTATTATGTTTTCTGCAATTAAAGACAAGTGATTGTTCGAAATTATTTTCATAGCAAAAAGTATTGGCAGTTGGTTTTAAGTGCAGCCCTTGACATAACGAAAATTCAAACTGAGGGTCGGGCAAACAAATCGGTATGTGTAAAAACTACATTAATTCCAACAATATTCGCCTTCAGGGACTGGGTTTGATGTACTGCTGGAGTCACGAAATAATATTTTCACTACTGAATTATATTTTATAAGACAAACTTATTTCAGTTACATTAAACGTTGCTTCTCTTCAAAGATGTCAGATTATTGAACTGAATGAGGAAGCCGATTGTGAAGGGAATTAATTAGTTTATTTGGTCATGCATAAATTGCAAGGCCATCAACGTTAAACATCTGATATTCCTTCTGCATTGTCTTTGGAATGAAATTTAACATTGGATAATTTTATAGTAAGATTACTAATAAATGCATGATGAAAATGTATTTTTGATAAAACCCTGGTAGTAAGAATTAACCCACAATTTCTTTTTGTGACAGAACCCAAAATGAGTGCAAACGTTGCAGAAATATGTGAGAACACCAAGATGGGAAGGGAGTATGCCCTTCTGGGAAATTACGACACTTCCTTGGTCTATTATCAAGGTGTAATACAGCAAATACAAAAGCTGCTAACATCAATCAAAGATCCTACAAGAAAGCAGAAGTGGCAACAGGTAAATAAGGATATAATGCATGTCTTTAACATAATTTATGCAGTTTTTAAGCAGTAATGATTGAACACTTCTTCATTCAGGCCTTTGATATTAAAAAGATAACTGTCATTGCCCCTTTTTTAGTATAAACTTTTCCCTACACCAGTACAAACAAGATGGATTTATTGATAATTAACCTATGATTTATCATCTTTTTGCACATTTGTACATTTTTAGGTGCGTCAGGAGATTGCAACAGAATATGAACATGTGAAGGATATAAGTAGCACTCTTGCCAGTTTCAAAGCAGATAATGCACGCAGTGAATACAGGTCTCCTCTTGGAGGTTTTCATGAAAATGAGGAGCCAACTAGAGACCCTGATGTGTGGCCACCACCAACACCTGTAGAGCATAGGTAAGTGACATAGAAAAAGCAATGCTATTGTTTCTCAGTTGAGATATCATTTTGGTGAATTCATATATATATATATATATATATATATATATATATATATATATATATATATATATATATATATATATATATTTGCCTTTATTTTACTTTTTTCTTTTTTNTTCAAGGAAGAATCTTAAAATTTTGTTTACATAATTTTTTAATCAAATTATTTTGCAATTGGCCGGTTCAGCTTGAATCCATATATGGGAGCCTGGAATCTCTATTTAATTGAATAAGTTTTTGCAATGGGCTGGTAAACCTAGAAGCAGACAAGTTCTTGACCACTGGATGACTGACATGAAAAGGCTTCGTTTAATGGACTGAGGGCATTTAAGAATTGATGATGTACAGAAGGGAATTCTGTCCAGCACAGACCTATATATGCACTGTTGCATGATAAAAAATAGATTTCTCAGGGCTTCAATAATTTTGTCTCAATAACTACTAATTATTAATTAACATACGATACAAGCAGCTAAAAAGAAAACTAGTTTGCAAAAGATAACTTCATGCAAACAAAAGAAGATTTACCTTTAGCACTTTAAGAAAGTCTGCCTTCTGACTTTGCCTTTGACAACTCTTTCTGCAGTTCATGTTCTGACCTATAAAATTGCACACAGCCCATTGGGAACAAACCTCTTCTGTGGTTGCATAGGCCCTATATAAAATAAATAAAAGGGTTATATTCCATCTACACATTTTGGGATATGATCATAAAACAATAGCTGATTTAAAATAAGTTACCTGTGTGATTGCAATATATGGTATATACATTTATACATATGCATGCAAGCATGCACACACACCTCAAAATTCCATCCTTTATAATTTCACATTTGCAAAGCACAAATATGAATCAAACATTTTTTATTCTTATACCATTATAAGGAGGTATATTTCAAAATATACTTGACAGCAGAAATATCATAGTTTTTACCTCCCACAAGCCAGAGACATTGGTTCTTCTGAGATTTGTTATGATATTTCCTGGGATTAATTCCAACTCATCACTCCCATTGGCATGATGAGTGCTGAGTACTTTGGCACATCGGAATTCACTACCAGAAAACTCTGAAAATTCATTTTTTCAACAGAAGCTTACTATACATTTATTATTACAGCATTTCATACAGGCAAACTAAAGGAAACTTGTTTAGGCACGATATGCTCTCCTATAAAAGCAAAAGTAGTTGACTTTAATTGAAAAAAAAAAGTAAATATTTTACAGACTGCTTACATGAGAAAAACATTGTATAAATACAGGTTTTAAAGAACTGGTAAAAATATATGGCAGCTAACAAAATAAAAGATATATAATAACTAAAATTGATAATGTCATATAGATAAAAATGCTTCTTTTCTGAGTGAAAATGAGACCATTTACTCTAGAAATCAATGGATGGATGATTAACAGATAAATTTATACAAATATTGCTCATACCGGTAATGGTGCCGAGTATTATTATCAAGAAAATACTGGTACTGTGGATACTTGTTACCAAGCAGTCTCTTCCTACTAAATTTAATTAGCTTTTCATGATTTAACATGTATTTGGATTTTGTGAGTAAAACAATGTGTGCCTCTATAAGTCTACTTGTACATTGTTTCAAATTATTAAGTATACTATTTCAATTACATTAAAGACATCACTCCTTATCTGTGACATTTCTATAATTCTCTGACAATCAATATGCCTTTATTTTCAGGGCCAATGAGTAGGCAACATCCAGTTACATATTCCACTGACACTCACTGGTCAAAACACTTATACAGTATCTTTCCAAAGTTCCTGAACCCTTTCTTGTGACAAACAAATACTTACTGAGTTGACTTGTTCTCATGGCATTCTTCATGTGATCATGCACTTTTACCAAAGACTCATTTCTCTTGTTTTCCTTCACCAAGCCGAGAGACAGGTCTGATTCTGAGTAGTCTGGTGGTTTGTCAGGCAAGTTGTCCCTGGTACATATTAGGTAGCACATCAGTACTATGAGGATCACTAGGAAAAACCCACCAATAAAAAGACATATCACTGCCTGTAGGTCAGTTAAGGAAAGGTCACTGTCATTTTAAAGTGGATGTTTTATTACAAAATAACAGTGTCAGTCTGCATTGTCACTTCATTGGTAAATTGACCAGGTTCACTTGCATTGTCAAGTTCAATCATGAAATTATTCTAATTTACTATTAAATTCCTACCAAAATCAAGAAAAAGTGTTTTACAAAAACACCTAAGATCAAATTGAAAATTCAATCCAAGAAGGACATTTGTGCGTGCACGTGCGCACACACACACACACACACACACACACACACACACACACACATTTTATAGGGATACAATCAAAACATGTATGTCAATGGTTTTAGGTGGTTCATGATATGCTATTTCCAAGTTGCACATATGATATGTTCCTGTGAGTGGTTCATATTGGCTCTCATCACTCCCCTCACTTGACCAGCCTGTGTCACATATGCACCCTTTTCCTTTGTCATTTTGGTGGCCATGGTGACACTTATAGTGCTTCTGAAACATTGCATTTTTCATTCTATATGTATATAAATATTTCATTTGTATTCTTAATTTTCAACTTAGATACCATATGACAGTAAAAAAATTATGCAGAGTTAATTCTGAATGCATTTATTATATGGTAAATGAATGTGAATTATCAGCACTCATCATGCCAATGGGAGTGATGAGTTGGAATTAAAAGAAAAGATAAAACTATTTGCACTAAAAAACAAATGGTAACTGGAATGTATCAAACTGTTCAAATGAGATTATCTAATGCATTTCAAAGAAACGTTGCGTGACAAAAGAAAGCTTACAATTTGCATTACATCCAATATTTCTAGATCTGATGATGCTTTGCTACCAGCCATGTAATTCAAATCTTCTTCTTCCAAAGCTAGGTCAAAATCTCTGCACTGATTGAACTCCTTCAAATAAACCTAGGTATTTACAATAGAATACGCATTTTATAATAATTTTTTCAAATTTTTAGGAAAAGAGTTTTTTTATTTGAAATAAGCCTCCCTGTCCCCCCTCCCGGCGTTCTCATCGCCAACAAGTTTATCATCACCTCACATTCTACCGACTTGTGAAAATAAAGAAAGAAAAAAATGAAATTATATAAAAAACTTGACCTTACATGGGTTAAAGAT
Source organism: Lingula anatina (assembly GCF_001039355.2). The sequence goes on from NW_019775526.1 coordinate 148,321, forward strand.
TCACAATATATTCATTGCTGTATCAAAACTTGATGTGGTTCTGTAGGGTATTTTACCAACTTTACCTTGGTGGGTGTGTTTCCTGCCGCTGCACCAGAAATACACGGAGGCACCTCTTCACACCTTCTAGTTTTATCATTGAAGACATTTCGAAAGCCATTGTATTTGACTACACAGTCCACAGGAGTACAACGATTCAGTCTATCTTCATCAGGACTTCCACAGTCAGGATACCCTAGACGAGCCAGGCAGAAAAAATATATTTGGCCATACATACATCTTGTTGTAAATATTGAATAATAATACTAATAAATAATAGCTGAACATTGCATGGAATTATCTTTAAATTAATTCTTTTTACCACTTAGTTACAATCTTTGTTTGACAAATAACTTAAAACATAATGACAAAATCTGGTAATATTTTGTCTAAATTATTAAAGTAAAATATTCATTCGTAACAGCTTATATTCTCTTCAATTCATGTTTGTCCCAGTTATTCATGGAAATAATGCAAACCTGTTTTACCTTGTAAATCTGATGCAAACCAACTGTTATATGAAGCAGTTGTATTAAAATTAATCTGATGCCTTATTGCTTGACTTTTGTTGTAGATGGCATCAACTTGACAATATCCTATACGATCTATTAAGTACTATATGAAAGAAAAAAACAGAGATAGTCTAGGTAATCATATGGCAAATTACAATGTGAAAGATAAAAAATAATCTTTTTTTTTTTAATCTTTTATAATACAACTTTTTAATCCACATTGCAGAGTATGTTTTCATTAAAAAAACAGCAAGAAAAAATTGTTTAAGTTTGAAAATGACAAACCTTAGTTTGTGGCTAAGAAAAATGAGCAATGGAATACCAATGCCAAGAAAAATTAAAAGGTACATTGCTCATGACAGAAATGAGAAAAATGAGCAGAAAACTGTTAATGCTACTGTTCAATCAAAACTTACCAGGTTCACAAACATAAGGGTTATATTGCAAGAATCATATGGGGACAAAATGACTTTCTTTCCACCTATTAGATGCATGGACTAGAAAGAAAATATTGCAGTTTTGATATGCTAAAAAAAAAGTAAAATGTTTCTGAAAATTCAAATTAAAAACATTTTAGTATTAAATTTTAAAGTACCAAATTTAAATAAACCTGTTTTTATCATATACATCACTCATTAGCTACAGTTCCTGAACTGGTTTCACAAAAGTGAAACAATCACATACCTCACAATCCTCTGGTGATTCTAGAAGGCAACATTTGTGCATTGCTGCTTTTAAATTCAGTGGTTCCTTTCCCTGATTCTGAGCTGTTACATCTAAGAAAAACAAGTCTGACTATACTTTTACAAATACTCAAAATTTAATGGTAACTGATAAATGTTTTCATCTCTCTTTTTTAATTATTCTTTTAATTATTCTTTTTTAGAAAATCTGGAATTCATAATTACATTTTAAGATGCAAAATGACAGTACAAGCACTTACAAAATATAAGGCCAGTATCCTCTCTGCCAAAAGGTTTAATCCCAGAATCCTAAAGCAAAAATTGTTACATTAGAATTTATGCACCAGATGTTTATCAACTGGTTTACTGTCATAATCTTGTACAGTGTAGCGATGGTAGTAAGTATGCTGTTAAGTAAACATATTTAAATCAACTCTGAAAATTGGCAATCAAATTTTGTCTTATTTTAGGGTGTACCATTACCTTTCATCAGTGAACTATCATTCTTGCAGATTCTCAATAACAATGCTGAATTAAAATGAATATATATAAACATCTGTATGTTTTCAATAATCTACAACATTTGAAAAAATATGGTTTAATGTACAATGTTTCTTGTTGCATGTTATTCACCTTAATCCTCAATGGGATTTGCTCTTCACATTCACAAGGGCTCATCATAAGTAGACAGAGGCAGATGAGAATACCCTCATATATGAAAGAACGGCTACCCATTTTTGATCTATGCATTTGGCATATATGTACAAATCTTAAAAGAAAAAGAAAAATATTATTATACAGATCTAAGGTGCAATGTATATGTTCTTTTACTGACTAGAAGTTAAAAGATTAATCTGAGTAATAATCTGTTTACTATACCAGTTCAAAGATGATTGGTTAACTAATACAGAGATATTAAATGATTAATCTGAATAATAATCTGTTTACTATACAAAGATGATTGGCTAACTAATACTGAGATATAATTAGTCAAAATAATATATGGTGCACATTTCAAAGCAAAACATTTGAAAGTAAGTCAGGAGTTATTTTCATGTTACAGTACATGCACACCAGATGTTTCTTTTCGAAATTCTGTCGACTTGTCAGTGCTTTAATGACCAGTTAAGTGTATACCTGATGGAGATTGCAATTCAATTGCAAGGAAGCACCTACAAATTACAAAACGTGTAACTTGACTGAACTATAAAAATAAAAGAAACCGGCCAAAAGAGACCCCAGTGTGCTATTACAATTCATCAATACACAGTACAGATACATTAGACTTAAGTGTGTGTCCATGATAAGACCAGTCAGAGGGTGGCAAGGTGGGGGTCAACAGATTTCAACCAAATTCATAATATTGTTGCATATATAGGAGATATTAAGATNTGTTGCTCCGGTGATAATCCTAGTACCCGCCATGTTGAAAACAGGTCACAGAGTTAGCATCGTTATTTTACATTTAGTTTCTACAACATAAACAAATTAAAAAAATGTATTTTCGCTTCATAAGTTCGTCTGCAGGGCAAACATAATTATTTTAAGGGCTTTTCACAAACCTATACATGGCTTTGACCTATTAATTTAGTTGAAGAAACAGTTTAGCATTTAAGTAGTATAAAAATTTTCGTTTTTAGGCCCTTTTTAAAATTGTTATAGTTCTTATTTTACAAGGTTTAACACAGATTTTATTTCACAAAATTTATTTTTCAACCCTGTTCTATCAGCAGATACCAAAATTATATGGATACAACCTGCAAAAAAGAAGTTGTGAGCATTTAAAGAAGGGAAGGGGGTCAAGCATACGGAAAACATGCCTTATTAGAATCAACCTTGTGTGGTCATGACAGTGCCTTTTCAAAAAATCTGTACTGGGTATTAAAGGTCTTTCCTTAACCTATCATGTGGCTTACCTAAATAATTCCTTATGATGTACATGATTTTTTAAAAGAATATTTAAAATAATAACTTTTCAAGAGCTAAAAAATGCTATATTTTGGCAAAATTGCCGATAAAAGATCTGCCCCCATATCTCTAAAACTAATGATCCAAAATAAGAAAGCCAGTGGCTCACAATATCTTTTATGTTGATGGTTTACCACACCAAAAATTATTAAAATCTGCTGACCCCCACCTTGCCGCCTTCTGACTGATCTGTCTGGCTTTCTCATGGACGCGCTCTTAATATAAATCGTCATAAGGAATGCGTAAAACATAAGATACTTCATAATTATGTGTGTATCACGATGAAATGGAATGTTTTGCTGACAACTAAGTGAACTAACTTTGTTAAACAACAGCGTCGTCTGGTCCGTTTCCGGTTACACTGGAACTCCGCATAAACAGTCACGTGATCGTATCAATTTGAAAATCTAAGTTAACATTGTATTTTTGCCTTTTTAAAACCTTTGAAACAGCAGTCTGTATTAAATTTTATTATATTGTCTGAAATTAAAGACAAGTGATTGTTCGAATGTTATTTTCATAGCAAAAAGTAATGGCAGTTGGTTTTAAGTGCAGACCTTGACATAACGAAAATTCAAACTGAGGGTCGGGCAAACAAATCGGTATGTTTAAAAACTACATTAATTCCAACAATATTCGCTTTCAGGGACTGGGTTTGATGTGCTGCTGGAGTCACGAAATAATATTTTCACTACTGAATTATATTTTATAAGAAAAACTTATTTCAGTTACATTAACCGTTGCTTCTCTTCAAAGATGTCAGATTATTGAACTGAATCAGGGGGTGGAAACGCGCTACTTATATGATTATGACGAGCCTAACCGTCAGCACCGGATATTAGTTAGTGACCTTGAGGGGCAATTAGGCTTGGTCTTTGCGGCACGCGCGAACAGTAGTCGATCTACCACACCTGGGTCTTTTGTTTTTGACAACTGTTCACTCGTCAAGGAGGTGCTTGTTCAAGACTACAGACTGATATCTACTAGTACTACCAGTGGCTTCATTAGTAACGTTCCCACAATACATGGTTTTCTGTCTGTGCGTACATACCCTGAATTTGGTTAGCCTCACTGACGAGAACAATGGACGTTTCTTACCCCTCTCTAGGATTACCCCTGACTGAATGAGGAAGCCGATTGTGAAGGGAATTAATTAGTTTATTTGGCCATTCATAAAGGCCATCAACATTAAACATCTGATATTCCTTTTACATTGTCTTTGGAATGAAATTTAACATTGAATAATTTTATAGTAAAATTACTAATAAATGCATGATGAAAATGTATTTTTGATAAAACCCTGGTAGCAAGAATTAACCCACAATTTCTCTCTGTGACAGAACCCAAAAATGAGTGCAAACGTTGCAGAAATATGTGAGAACACCAAGATGGGAAGGGAGTATGCCCTTCTGGGAAATTATGACACTTCACAGGTCTATTATCAAGGCGTAATACAGCAAATACAAAAGCTGCTAACATCAATCAAAGATCCTACAAGAAAGCAGAAGTGGCAACAGGTAAATAAGGATATAATGCATGTCTAAGTCTTTAACATAATTTATGCATATGTGAGTCAGCAATGATTGAACACCTCTTCTTTCAGGCCTTTGATATTAATTTTCAATTGAAAAATTGAATTGATATTAAAAAGATACTGTCATTGCCCTTTTTTTAGTATATGCTCTTCCCTAAACCTTAAAGTACAAATCCTAAAGTACAAACAAGATGGATTTATTGATAATTAACCTATACTTTATCATCTTGTTGCACTTTTTTACATTTTTTAGGTGCGTCAGGAGATTGTAACAGAATATGAACATGTGAGGGATATAAGTAGCACTCTTGCCAGTTTCAAAGCAGATAATGCACGCAGTGAATACAGGTCTCCTCTTGGAGGTTTTCATGAAAATGAGGAGCCAACTAGAGACCCTGATGTGTGGCCACCACCAACACCTGTAGAGCATAGGTAAGTGACATAGAAAAAGCAATGCTATTTGGGTTACATGTTTTGTTTCTCAGTTGAGATATCATTTTGGTGAATTCAAAGTTTAAAAACCTTATTGTTGCAGACTAAAAACAGAGGGATTGATGTTTATTATAAGAAATATAAGTATATTATATATATTGCCTTTATTTTACTTTTTTCTTTTGTGCAGACCTTCCCCTAATATACGTGGAAATAGGCCAGCACCTAGAAGAGAAGCTCCAAAGGCAGCTCCATCTCGAGGTGTCAGCAACAGGCCTGCTCCAGGCCCTGCCCCAAGAAGGGGCCCACCAGCTGGGGGTGACAGGGCCTCTGCTGATCGTCGTGGCAGAGGTGGAGAGAGAGGAAAAGACAAGAAAAAGGTGAGTCAATGTTGTAGTTTCCCAGGATTTCCCAGAAAGTAGAATAAACACCATTTTTTAAAGTTGTGGCATTGCAAGTTAGTATGTAAAAATTAATAATGATGAATCAGACAAGCTAGATACTGAAACTGCCAGTGCACTTTCTTTTGTGGTTATTCTTTATGAAAACCTGCTTGCAGGAAAGATCCAAAGTTGAAAAGAGAGTTAGTAATAATAGAGGGGCAGCTGATAGTCCAATTGATGACCAATCCAGGACTGAGGTATTGTGAAGCACAATTAAGCATGGGATGATTGGAGCTCAATTGAAATCACTGTCTCAAGGATGTTGGGATGTTCTGCTTGTTTTTCCCTTAATACCCCCCCCCTCCTCCCTCTTCCCTCCTTCCTCCCCATAAAATAAATTTTCTATGAGAAGTGGGTTGTTATCATGGTGGTTGATTGGACATTTATCAGTTGGCTATGGGAATGATAATTGTTATAACGTGAATATTACTAATTTTATGGAGAATGCATTTTGATGGGTGTATTATCATATTTAGCATGATAATGTGCTACATTGTATTTGTAATTTCTGTTTAACAAAGGTGACTTTTCCTGTGCTGCTTTGTGCCTACCTAATTTTATTTTCAGGATTTATAATATTGATCTGAACATTCTTACGCCCCTTGTCCCTATCCCTTTACTGTTAATCTTTCTTATCAATTTGATAAATTTAACTATGGTTTTATTATCATGTTGAATGCAAAGTTTCAAAAATGATTCTTTTATGAAATGTTGAATGTATGTAAACATTGCATGTGTTTCTACGTATATATCTGTGTACACTTAATATTAGTTTGACTTGTGTACATTCATTTTGTTAATCTATTACAATTTCAGTGATGTCAATAGATCAACTTTAAATAAGGATGACAAACTGTGTTACAGAATCATTTTAATGACAAGGTGTTTTGATAAGAAAAAAATGTATATTTCAGGAAGGAGAAGAGGAAGAGGAGAAAAAGTTTGATGCTGCAGGTATTGACAAAGACCTGGTGGAAGGGTTGGAGAGAGATGTGGTGCAGAGAAGTCCTAATGTGCACTGGTGAGAATAATTTTTGTTCATCTCAGTTAATACCAATGACAGTATTTCAGTGTTAAGTACAGATTGTGCATAGTAGAATTTCTATTTAACAATATTTGATTGTAACTAAGCAATAATTGGTCCATAATTGAATTAATTTTTGCAGGGATGACATAGCTGGATTAACAGAGGCTAAGGCACTTTTAGAAGAAGCTGTGATACTGCCTTTGTACATGCCAGACTATTTTAAAGGCATAAGAAGGCCATGGAAGGTGATTATTACATGCACAGTAAAAATGGTTTTAATTTATTCGGGATGTTGAAGTTCTGCATATGAATTCAAGTTAATCTAGTTATTCTTTTGCATGTTATCATGCTTACTTTATTGGTACAGTATATATTCATATTGTACATTGCATGCAGTGATGTTTTTACTGAAACATTTAGTAGTAAATTATTCTGAAGATTCTACTGATAATTGCACAATTGGGTTGCAAGAGGGTCTTCTTGTTATTAATAATTATTTATTAATAGAAAAAATCTTTTTGTGTAAATGTTTGTATCCATGAGCCAAATTTGAATTGCTTTTCAATTTTTTTAAGATATAAAGGTTGATACCCCTCTAAAATTTTTTATTTTGCACATTTAGAAGTTGTTTTATGTTTGCTGTTATAGTCCTGGTATTGGAACTAAGGTGGAGGTGACTTTTTATTTGCTTTTTCTCTTTTTTCCCCTTTTCAATTTCCATTGTTATTAATTCCCTTTAGTAATTTTGGAATATTTGGATTTCAGTAAGTTTGGGCCCCTATAATTCATTACCTGTCTTCCTTTTTTCCCTTTTAGCTGTTGACTTTCATCCATACTTTATGCCAAGTACACTTCTTTCCAGATCTTTTTTTAATAAAACTTTTAAATGGGACTACAACCACCAAGAGCTTGGTGTTCCCAACTTCTGCCTAACTGCTTAGTAATTGATCTTTTTTTTAAACCAGACCTATTCTTTTGCAGTTGAACTGATTGTGTTAGTTACTTTAGTCCTATAAAATAGATTTAAGGGCAGTTGCAATGTTGCAAAGCATAATGTGATATTGTTTTGCCTCATCTTGAATGACTAAGCCAGGGCTCTGTATTTTAGGGCGTCCTCATGGTTGGTCCTCCTGGCACAGGCAAGACCTTGCTGGCCAAGGCTGTTGCTACTGAGTGTGGCACAACTTTCTTCAATGTGTCCACCTCAACTCTAGGTTCCAAATACCGCGGAGAGTCTGAGAAACTTGTTCGCCTACTGTTTGAAATGGTGAGTGCCTTACACTCTATGCAAGTGCAGTAGTTTTATACGAAAGTCTTGTATTTTGGACTATTAGGGTGTTTGCATGGTTGGGCCGCCAGGGACGGGAAAAACACTGTTGGCTAAAGCAGTGGCCACAGAATGTGGAACAACTTTCTTCAATGTATCAACGTCCACTCTTGGCTCAAAATATCATGGGGAATCTGAAAAGCTGGTTCGTCTTCTCTTTGAGATGGTATGTATTTAAATATTATGAATGGTCCTTTGTTAGGTATTTAATCTTAAAGAAATTTTTTAATGTCATCTAATTGGGATAATAAGTTTGGTTCCAAATATTATGAAAACAGTATTAATAACTTGCGTGCACATTTTACGTTTTTTTCAGGCTCGTTTCTATGCACCAAGCACGGTCTTCATTGATGAAATTGATTCACTTTGCTCAAAACGTGGCAGTGATTCTGAACATGAAGCCAGTAGGCGTGTCAAGTCAGAGTTGCTAGTCCAAATGGATGGTAGGTTGATATGTTTATCCAGAATTGGAAATTACCTTCGGGAGAAGGAAATATCTTAATTCTTTGAAACCAATTTTTAATTTGTGAAAATTGAGAAAACTATGTGAAACATATGTCATTTATGATATGCAGCCATAAAGGTTGGAGAATGATAAATTTTAGCATGGGCTCTACACAGTTGACTAGTTTTCCAGACTCTGGCTTTGTTTAATACTCATAATATAAGTTTTCATGAACTTCAGTGTGTGAAAAGCAATTCTCAACCATATATTAATAATACATCACTGCCATCATACATATTGATAAAATATCCACTTTTAGGTGTGACTGGAGCACTTGGCTCAGAGGAAGCAGGCAAAAGTGTTATTGTCCTTGGAGCCACCAACTTTCCTTGGGATATTGATGAAGCCTTGAGGAGAAGATTGGAGAAAAGAATTTACATTCCTCTTCCAGAGAGTAAGTTATGACTTGAAGCAAAGTGGTGGAAAGTATAATGATAATAATAATATTTTTTGTTCTGATTAGATATATAAAGGGGGGGGGGGGAGATGTTTAAGTTAAGGAATGTACCAAACATGAATTTCAAACACTATTCTAAAGTGTTGCCTTTTTGTTTTATTTTGTTTTAAGCAATTCATTCTTGATCAAAACCATTCTTGCATATTAAAGGTTTTCATTGTATTTCTCGGTATAGCTGAAGGTAGGAGACAGCTGTTGAACATCAATCTCAAAGAAATGGATCTGGCTCCTGATGTTGACTTAGATGTCATTACAGAGAAGTTAGAAGGCTACTCAGGAGCTGATATAACAAATGTTTGCAGGTAAGATTTAGAACTGTGTGAAATTAAATGTAATGTCTCCAGTTTAAAAATAGTGAAAAAAAGTTTGATTTTTCAGAATTACTGATCAGTTTTGAGAAAATTTAAAGGTTATCATAATTGTGTAAAACCTCATCCCCAGATTAATAAATTTTGATCCGAACTTTTCCAAGGTCTTGTTGCTCAAAGTAACCAGTGGGCTAAAAATTTAAAAGGGCAAACTGATATACTACAATAATTTTATTTCAACACAAAGGGTAAAAAAAGGTATTGTATTTTTGCTCTGTTTATATCTCAATTCACGTTTTTAACCTTCCTTTTAGGGATGCATCATTTATGTCCATGAGGCGCTTGAGAAATCGCGGTCTGACACCAGAGCAGATCAGGAACTTGCCTAAGGATCAACTCAACCAGCCTTGCACCATGGCTGACTTTGAAGAGGCCTTAAGAAAAGTCTCCAAGTCTGTTTCTAAAGATGATCTTAAAAAGTACGAGGATTGGATGAACGAGTTTGGTTCTACCTAAGGATAAGACTCTACTGCCCAATTCATTATTATACTTAATGGTATTCTTTTTGTGTCAAAAAGAAGAAACCAATATATCATGGTTTGCATTAAAAAAGGACTTATTAATAAGTGGTATGTAAATTTCTGTGGAAAAAGTTCACTTATATATTGTAGTACTTCCGTGGGTGTAAAGATAGATTTTAATAAATCAGTATTATCTTTATTTAACATGTATATGCAATGAGATCATGTACAGTGTTTATTATTTATAGAAGGGATTGCATAAATATATTGGATGCACCCTTGTACTGTTCGATTTGGATTATAATCAAGGAAGAGAATTGTTATATTGTTAGATTTTAAGCCTCTGTTGTGTATACATCAGCATGTATTTGTGTTGAACGAGTGTGAAAATAATGGTTGTGAAAAGTAACCTCTATTGGACATGTCTGATGAAAATTGAATTCTCAGTTTGTAATCTGGAGATAAGTTGCATCCAGTGAAGAAACCAACAAATTATTTCCACAAATTTCAGAATTTAATTTAATTGGTACTGTACCTTGTTATTAAAAGAAACTCCCTTTGTTACCAGTAGTGTCTTTAATAAGATAGCACTGTTTGCTGTGTATTTGAAAGTGTATTACCTTTTAAAACTTGATTAAATACTGCAGAGCTGTTATTGAAAATGCGACTTCTTGTTTTTGACTTTGTGATGTAAAATCAGTCTATGCTAGTAAAAGCAATCTATGTCGTTCTGTATGTGGACTTGCAGAAGATCTTCCCACCATTTTGCAAAAATACTGATGATAGCTGTAAGTACCCCCCCCCCCATAAATAATTGTTTTTAAAAAAATCTTGAAAATCCTTTGATTACTGTGAAAAAAAATTATAAAACCGTAAACTTTCAATGAAAATGTCACAACAAAATTTATATTTAGAGATTTGCTTAAACACGAACACCTACAATATCTAGCAATTGCTTGCTATTTCCCACCTAGCACAATGGCAGGATAAAACCCACCACTGGTTACACCGGCGTGTGGTATTTATGTCCATATTGTTTGGCTTTTAAGCAGCTTATTTCACAAAAAGCAATATATTTTCAAATTTAAAGTAAAAGATGTGCGCATTTTTGATGTATTAAATGTCATTTATTCGTTTTGTGTACTAATAAAATAATACACATGCTGGCAATGCCTGTGACAGAGCATGCAGATGACCTTAACCCTAAATAACATCAACAACAACATGGCAGCTATCACGCACAAAGCTTTGAAAAGCACCGGCAGAATTTTCGCAAATTTGGCTATTGTAAGGGGGAAATATCTGAAACAAACCCCCAGGAGATTTAGTAGTTTTCCCCAAGAAGCCGTTGCCATCCAATACAGGCAGCATGGAGACCCAGTTAAAGTGCTGTTTTGGTCTGAAGTTCAATTGAGGAAACCCGAACAAGGAGAGGTGATGATCAAAATGTTAGCCGCTCCAATAAACCCAATAGATATATACATGATACGCGGTACGTATCCACTTAAAACAGAATTACCACACACTGCTGGTATTGAGGGTGTGGCTGAAGTGATTGAAGTCGGTGAAGATGTATCAGCATTAAAGAAAGGGGATTGGGTCATCCCTGCCAAAGGCGGGCTAGGGACATGGTGTACTCACAGTGTATGTGCGGCAGAGGATCTCACGTCGGTTTCCAGGAAAATCCCACTTCTTAGTGCAGCTACACTTGCCATGAGCCCATGTGTGGCTTACCGCATGCTTACTGATTTCGCAGACCTCAAAGAAGGTGATTACATCATTCAAAATGGTGCTAACAGCTCCGTAGGCCAAGCAGTGATACAGATTGCTGCTGCTCGTGGTATTAGGACGATTAACATTGTAAGGCATATGCCAGCTGATGATCGCAGGATAAAATACCTCCAGGATATTGGTGGAACTCACGTCCTCACTGAGGAGTTCTTGCGATCTGGTCAGATGAAGGAATTCATGACCAGCCTTGGAAGGCCAACACCTTCACTCGCTCTGAATGGTGTGGGAGGGCCCTCAGCTACAGAAATGTTACGCTACTTGGCACCTGGTTCAAATGTTGTTACATACGGGGGTATGTCCACTCAGCCAGTTATCATACCCTCTGGCAAGCTTATTTTCAAAGATCTCCACTTTCATGGAATCTGGATGATGGATTGGAATCAGAAGCATTATGCAGACTCCAAGCAAAAGCGTCAGATGTACGATGAACTTGTTGACTTGTCAGTCCAGAAGAAACTGCGTCCACCTTTCTGTGAGCTTGTTCCAATTTCAGACTTTTGTGAGGCAGTTGAAATAGCAGTTGCTCCATTCAAATCTGCAAAGCAGATCTTTGTCATGGATCAGGAACTGCTTAAAAAGTTGAATGAAACTAAGATGATGCAGTCTGACAATGTTATAAGAGAGGAAGTGGAAAAGGACATGCTTTAAGAACTGGGCCAGCTTTTGCTTCATGCAATACCTAAATCTCATCATGTTTACAAAACAATGAAAATTTGATTTTCAGGGCAATTTTAAAATTACATGTTGTTTGTAAAGACACTAACTGTTGTAAATTGCAGCATTGCAAGATGCATTTTTATAATATGCAGTGTACTGCATAATTGCATCAAACAAATTTTACAGTAGTATAAAAATAGATTAAAATGAGTGCAGCCCTTTCTGTATTTTATGTAGTTGGTGTTAATTTAAAAATTGTGTGTGATATCAGTTTGAATTAATTTTTGACTTTTTATTTACCAAATGCAATACATTAAAAACGTACAAGTGGCATAATCTGTATATGGGCAATTCCTTTGTTATTTTGTGATGCTTCTGGTTACATATTTTGGTATGCCAGTTATGCTTTTGAGTATATTTGTATATTGAAGCTGCATGGTCATGAAATGACCCTAATTGTAATCTCATTTAAGCTTGCTAAATGTACGTGACTTATTTAAAAACTATTTGAGAGCCATTTCTCCAATTTGATCTCTTATGTAGATGATTAGAAATTGGGTGACTACATATTCAGTCTGAATGCCAGATAGCCATGTGCAAGTGAGTGGAATTTTATACTCAATTACTCAGTCTGTTGACAAAGTCACAGATGGAAAGAAACTTATCAAGATGCAATGTGTTGCAGCACAGTGATAATGAAAGTTTAGGGTCAAGATTTTTTTTATAGGGAGAGAGAGGAATGCTTATATTGGCATCAGGTTAGGACTGAGGAAGTTATTATTTCATGTCAGGTTCTGTGTTAAATCTTTTTGTTACATTTTGTTGTTTTCATTTCTGATTTGTTCATTGTTATGAATCAATCTCAAATCAAGATACCAGTAGGTTTTGTCGTTTTTAGGCCACTTATTTCATAGTAAAAGATAAAGACAGCCAGTTTTCAAGGGGTAGGGTGTGGACTCCCAAACCAAAAGCATGTTCAGGGGACTGGTGAGTCCTGGTATTTTTTTTAAATATATATATATGTAATGACAGGAAGTACATATCTTGGTTTCCTTTTCTTAAATGTGACCATACAATATGTCCTAGGTGCTGAGCTATTAAATGCCCTATTTAGTGTGCATATTGGGGGCCTTCTGATGCAAAATTGGGACATGCAATAGATACACTCATACCTTATTTTTATGGATACATTTTCTTGCTTGGATATAACTGGGTAAAATCAACATCAAAATAGTTATAGTAAACTTCAGAGACTTTTAAATTTTGGAAACATCTGATTTCCTGTAAATACCAAGATGTATGATAAAGTACATAATGTAATGAAAGACTCCAAATATGGAGGAAAAAACTTCAAAAGAAGAGACGTGTAAAACAGCATTGCAAATTGCATGATAAAGTTACCATTGGTAATGTAATTTATGTTGATATTGCACAATAAAGTTACAAAAAGTTACAATAAGTTTAAGTGTATTAAACATTTTCATTTAGAGGGCATCTTTTTAATGAAGATGTATAGATGACAAAGCTGTGAATATTTCCATTAATTCTGTATACTTTGGGAATTACTTAAGAAGAAATGTCATCTATGACCCAGTTGAGTGTTCCATTCACAGCTCCATTAAAATCAATGTATTTTTCATGAGAAAATTTTCAAAGCCACCAAGTTAGATCTTTCGTCAACACTAACTTGAGGGATTTGCAGATTTTTATTTTAACTGATTTTATTAAACTAAGTTGGTTAAATCTAGCGTCTAAAGAAAAGTAAAATATAACCAGATCCAGGTTAAAAACTAGGAGGTCAGCTAGTATGTCTGTACAATTACATCTTACTAAAGACACGTTGTGCCGCTATGACGCATGATTGTGCTTGCTGTGACAGAGGCAGTCGTGAATGACGTTGCAATTTGTCGTCCATTCATTGGTCGAGAATGACCTCATCGTCCTTGAATGGTGAATGACCTAATCTGAGCAGATTTGTGTCAAGAGGGTTTTTCCTAGCTAAATTTACCCCCTATCAACTGGTGTCAGATTACAGGGGCCGAGTGGAAGACATTTTCAAAAAAGAGGATCGACGGAGAGAGAATTACGCTGTTCTATAAGGTAGGATTTCATATATTAGGGTGAATATCTGCGGTTTTATCGATTGAATGCCAGCTGTTTGAAATCACTTGTTGAACTGCAACCGGGGAAACTGTCTACATAGTCAACTTTGGAAGTAAATTCAGAGGCTGGATATTGCGTAATTTCTAAGAGAATAAATCTTTGCCCCATTATAGTACTATTAAATTATATTTATTTGTACTCAAGTTTACTAATGTAATACTTCACTTATTAACAACGTTATCTTATGGCTCTACACACGCTTTGGTAATTTCTGATTGCCCACTTCCTCAAGCTTGAGGCCAAGTTGAATGGCGGAGTACATGTATGTAATAATATCATGAAAAATATCTAATACGTGTACAGTCCATCTGTTGCAGCAGATTTGAAACATTATTGTGGAGGATCAGTGTTTTGTGTCCATTTAAGTTTATTTCCTAGAGGTAGTTGACACCAGGTCCATTTGCGTGAACAAAGTTTTTGAAATGAAATTTAGGTTAAATTCTATCCGATATACATTGTCTGGACAAACGTTTATTTTACAGACCTGATAACACCTATATGTTGGGTTTTAAACAGCAGAAATGATGGGTAAAATGAAGGTTTTGCTCATTATAAGACCTTCCCGAGAGTTGTACAAAAATTTCAGCAAAATTAAACAATGAAAAGATTATATGTTACTTTTATATTTTTAGATGTGATGTCATCTGTTATGTGTTCACTGTGCTATTGTGCCATGTGGTATAGATCCCAGGGTAGCAACGATAATGAAGACTTTGATATGTACAGTGCAGATTAGTTTGTTAAAACTGCATGCACATTGGCAGAAGATAAAGCCATGGTACTGAGTGTTGCTTAACAAGGGTTAAAATATAGAAAATCATATCATCAGCAAAAGAATAGCTGTGAACGTAGTTGTAAAATTATGCAATAGACTAAAAACTTACTTAAATCTGACCTTCAACCCAAGACCTCCAAAATACTTTCATTAAACAAGCTCTCTAAATCCTAAATCATGTTGTCTCAAGTTAGTTTGTTTTAACTTATATAATCATCCCTCCCAATTGCACAAGATGAAGGTGGCTATTAAATGCCTTGTCATTATTTGCTGCAAGTTAGTCATATATCCTCGATACATAGACAGTGTCCACTAGACGCCAGTGTTAAGAGCATCAGTGAAGTGATTTCATATAGGGATGAACACCTAAACAGAAAGGAATGCAATGTGTCAAATTATTAGGAAAGAATCACAGATTGATAAGATGATAAGGTGCACCCATATTAGTCAAGGAGACTGGTTAAATGAGGCTAGATTTAAATTCTATGCTGATGCTGTATTATAATATATATGAGAGGCATTGTGGCTGACAGAGCTCTGGCCATTTTCTTAATTTGGCAAGCAGTTTTTATATTTTGGTAATATAGATGAATGCTTTAAGATGCAAAGATTATTTTCATGAAATTTGATTTTTTTTTTTTCCAATAAAAGTTACAGCATATAAGATATTGAAAAACTCAGTGCTTAAGTGATTTAACGAAATGTTTGCATATTTTGAACTTAAAAAATTATGTCCTTATATAAAAAAAATAATATGACAATGTAATTATTAGGAATCCTGGGGTCTTCATTTTTTGAAAGATTGTTTTTTGTTTGTCTTTAATTTGTTATATAGAACAAACAATTCAGTTACCAGTAAGATTTTTAATTTGTTGCAATGACAAAATTGTCAAACAGTATTAGTTTATCACAAATGACACCTTTACCAACACAGCAAAGTGGACCAAACTATTTTTCTGCTTGACCCCTAATGTATTCATGCATGTGTGTATGTAGTGAAGTAGATGGATACTGGGCAGCTTGGCAAAAAAGCCTGATGATTCATTTATCTTACCTTTATGGTATGAATACAGGCAGTTTGCTATTGGATGTTTGCAATAGGTGTGTTATATTCGAAAGCAGAAATACTTCAGTCGGTTGACCCATGTGTGTGTGTTCTATATTTAAAGAGTTGAACCCAGTGTACTGTACTTGGTGTTAAAAGTGGGATAATAAGGTTTTCTAGGGGAATAATACTCGCACTGATGTCTTCAGGTAAATTTATAAATGAGATATATAAATTAGTTCTTTCATGCTTTATTATAAAGCTATAATTACATTTATACAGAATATTTTACCAGAGCCATCTGTAAATTTTATGTGAATTTTGAATTCAAATTTTATATATCCCCAAATATGCGTTAAAACACTTTGTGCAATTTTTTGTATCATTACTCTTTTACACATATTTATTTTTATTTATTTTGTTTTATTATTATTTTTTATTAGCCTCACAAATTTGATGTATTTTCAAATTGTTATCAGAAAAAAAAAGAAAATTGAGATAATTCCATACCAGCATGATGCTGCTCCCATTTGGATGAGGGAGATTAAAATGTTTATTATTATTATCATCATTTTATGTAACATTGATATTGATGTAATGTTATGTGATAAGTCTAAAATCATGATAATGGCAAAATGTTTTGATTATATTGATTGTTAACAGAAACATACTGTGCTTAATTTTGAATTGTTTTAGATGAAAGGAGTTAAAATTGTATATTTTTCAACGGTGCTTTCTATAAATATCATAACAAAAGAATATATTTTAAATACAAATGTTGCTTTTCCTTTTCAAAATTGACATTTCCATAGATTTAAGCAGATTGTTCAAGGCAAGAGAAAGCCCAGGAAATATGCAGCAGCTTAGTTTCATTAAATTTTGCTTAGCCTCTGGGAAATCAATAGCCCGTTTTCATGGAATTCCCTTTGAGGATTCATATTTTGACAGCTATTTGTCAGCATCAAACCTTTGATAAATTGTGACAGTTTACAATAACTGTTGCCTTTTTAAGAAATCACACATTTTTTTTCTGACATCTTCTGATTATACCATTTGATCATGTTGCAGATATGACAAAGACTTTTTCTCAAAGACTAATTTACTCCATGGTGCCTCATAGAATTGTCATATACTTCAGATACCTCATTTTAAATTTTCTAAACCCATTAATAGGTTCCAGTAGAACGATTCTGTAAAAAGTGGTTCCAAATTTGCTGTTATGTTATTAGTTTCTGCCTTTAGTCTTAAGTGTTTAATTTGTCTTTACCCCTAATGATGCATTTCTTGTTTAAGTCAAGTTTGGTCAAGTATTATAATTCAGCAGTTGGGTCACAGTGCTGAAATTTCCTCAGATTTGGAGGAGCACTCAGCAAAAGAACAGTGTCTCAGTTACCCATGGGTCAAGAGGAACATTTTCTACATAACTTACTACACTTGTGATGAAGATAATGCTTTTTTCATATGTCATAACCAATTGAAATAATATTGTTTTACCCCATGAATGTAGCATATTTGATATGTTCTGTATATCAATAATTTGCCAAGAATGTTAAATAAATTATAGACATGAGGTTTCCTGGATGACTCATCTTCGCAGTTAGTGTGTATATACCAGCGNGGGGCTAGTTCTCTTCTTTGGTCGGTGACCCTCAATTTTCTTTGCAAATTTTTAATGTACTTGGGTGTCTCTTCAAACAAAAAAAATTTTTTTAAAAATTCGAACGTTGGAACATGTAACGACCGATCTACCTTAAGAAGAAATGTCATCTTTGACCCAGTTGAATGTTCTATTCACAGCGTCAATGTATTTTTCATGAGAAAATTTTCAAAGCCACCAAGTTAGATCTTTCGTCAGCACTAACTTGAGGGTTTTGCAGATTTTTATTTTAACTGATTTTATGAAACTAAGTTGGCTAAATCTAGAGTCTAAAGAAAAGTAAAATATAACCAGATACAAGTTAACAGCTAGGAGGTCAGCTAGTATGTGTGTACGTCTTACTAAAGACACGTTGTGCCGCTATGACGCATGATTGTGCTTGCTGTGACAGAGGCAGTCGTGAATGACGTTGCAATTTGTCGTCCATTCATTGGTCGAGAATGACCTCATCGTCCTTGAATGGTGAATGACCTAATCTGAGCAGATTTGTGTCAAGAGGGTTTTTCCTAGCTAAATTTACCCCCTATCAACTGGTGTCAGATTACAGGGGCCGAGTGGAAGACATTTTCAAAAAAGAGGTTCGACGGAGAGAGAATTACGCTGTTCTATAAGGTAGGATTTTTCATATATTAGGGTGAATATCTGCGGTTTTATCGATTGAATGCCAGCTGTTTGAAATCACTTGTTGAACTGCAACCGGGGAAACTGTCTACATAGTCAACTTTGGAAGTAAATTCAGAGGCTGGATATTGCGTAATTTCTAAGAGAATTAATTCTTCACCCCATTATAGTACTATTAAATTATATTTATTTGTACTAAAGTTTACTAATGTAATACTTCACTTATTAACAACGTTATCTTATGGCTCTACACACGCTTTGGTAATTTCTGATTGCCCACTTCCTCAAGCTTGAGGCCAAGTTGAATGGCGGAGTACATGTATGTAATAATATCATGAAAAATATCTAATACGTGTACAGTCCATCTGTTGCAGCAGATTTGAAACATTATTGTGAAGGATCAGTGTTTTGTGTCCATTTAAGTTTATTTCCTAGCAGTAATTGACACCAGGGCCGTTTGCGTGAACAAAGTTTTTGAAATGAAATTTAGGTTAAATTCTATCCGATATACATTGTATGGACAAACGTTTATTTTACAGACCTGATAACACCTATATGTTGGGTTTTAAACAGCAGAAATGATGGGTAAAATGAAGGTTTTGCTCATTATAAGACCTTCCCGAAAGTTGTACAAAAATTTCAGCAAAATTAAACAATGAAAAGATTATGTTACTTTTATATTTTTAGATGTGATGTCATCTGTTATGTGTTCACTGTGCTATTGTGCCATGTGGTATAGATCCCAGGGTAGCAACGATAATGAAGACTTTGATATGTACAGTGCAGATTAGTTTGTTAAAACTGCATGCACATTGGCAGAAGATAAAGCCATGGTACTGTGTGTCGTTTAACAAGGGTTAAAATATAGAAAATCATATCATCAGCAAAAGAATAGCTGTGAACGTAGTTGTAAAAGCTGTAAAATTATGCAATAACTAAAAACTAGACTAAAAACTTACTTAAATCTGACCTTCAACCCAAGACCTCCAAAATACTTCCATTAAACAAGCTCTCTAAATCCTAAATCTCAAGTTAGTTTGTTTTAGCTTATATAATTATCTCTCCCAATTGCACAAGATGAAGGTGGCTATTAAATGCCTTGTCATTATTTGCTGCAAGTTAGTCATATATCCTTGGTACATAGACAGTGTCCACTGGACGCCAGTGTTAAGAGCTTCAGTGAAGTGATTTCATAAAGGGATGAACACCTAAACAGAAAGGAATGCAATGTGTCAAATTATTAGGAAAGAATCACAGATTGATAAAGATGATAAGGTGCACCCATATTAGTCAAGGAGACTGGTTAAATGAGGCTAGATTTAAATTCAATGCTGATGCTTTATTACAATATATATGCGAGGCATTGTGGCTGACAGAGCTCTGGCCATTTTCTTAATTTGGCAAGCAGTTTTTATATTTTGGTAATGTAGATGAATGCTCTAAGATGCAAAGATTATTTTCATGAAATTTAATTTTTTTTCCAATAAAAGTTACAGCATATAAGATATTGAAAAACTCATGTTTGCATATTTTGAACTTAAAAAATTATGTCCTTATATAAAAAAATAATATGACAATGTAATTATTAGGAATCCTGGGATCTTCATTTTTTGAAAGATTGTTTTTTGTTTGTCTTTAATATGTTATCTAGAACAAACAATTCAGTTACCAGTAAGATTTTTAATTTGTTGCAATGACAAAATTGTCAAACAGTATTAGTTTATCACAAATGACACCTTTACCAACACAGCAAAGTGGACCAAACTATTTTTCTGCTTGACCCCTAATGTATTCATGCATGTGTGTATGTAGTGAAGTAGATGGATACTGGGCAGCTTGGCAAAAAAGCCTGATGATTCATTTATCTTACCTTTATGGTATGAATACAGGCAGTTTGCTATTGGATGTTTGCAATAGGTGTGTTATATTCGAAAGCAGAAATACTTCAGTCGGTTGACCCATGTGTGTGTTCTATATTTAAAGAGTTGAACCCAGTGTACTGCACTTGGTGTTAAAAGAGGGATAATTAAGTTTTCTAGGGGAATAATACTCGCACTGATGTCTTCAGGTAAATTTACAAATGAGATATATAAATTAGTTCTTTCATGCTTTATTATAAAGCTATAATTACATTTATACAGAATATTTTACCAGAGCCATCTGTAAATTTTATGTGAATTTTGAATTCAAATTTTATATATCCCCAAATATGCGTTAAAACACTTTGTGCAATTTTTTGTATCATTACTCTTTTACACAAATTTATTTTTATTTATTTTGTTTTATTATTATTTTTTTATTAGCCTCACAAATTTGATGTATTTTCAAATTGTTATCAGAAAAAAAAAGAAAATCGAGATAATTCCATACCAGCATGATGCTGCTCCCATTTGGATGAGGCAGATTAAAATGTTTATTATTATTATTATCATCATTTTACGTAACGTTGATAATGATGTAATGTTATGTGATAAGTCTAAAATCATGATAATGCCAAAATGTTTTGATTATAAATATGGATTGTTAACAGAAACATACTGTGCTTAATTTTGAATTGTTTTAGATGAAAGGAGTTAAAATTGTATATTATACAACGGTGCTTTCTGTAAATATCATAACAAAAGAATATATTTTAAACACAAATGTTGCTTTTCCTTTTCAAAATTGACATTTCCATAGATTTAAGCAGATTGTTCAAGGCAAGAGAAAGCCCAGGAAATATGCAGCAGCTTAGTTTCATTAAATTTTGCTTAGCCTCTGGGAAATCAATAGCCCGTTTTCATGGAATTCCCTTTGAGGATTCATATTTTGACAGCTATTTGTCAGCATCAAACCTTTGATAAATAGTGACAGTTTACAATAACTGTTGCCTTTTTAAGAAATCACACATTTTTTTTCTGACATCTTCTGATTATACCATTTGATCATGTTGCAGATATGACAAAGACTACTTCTCAAAGACTAATTTACTCCATGGTGCTTCATAGAATTGTCATATACTTCAGATACCTCATTAAAAATTTTCTGAACCCATCAATAGGTTCCAGTGGAACGATTCTGTAACAGTGTTACCACCATCACAAAAATGGTTCCAAATTTGCTGTTATGTTATTATTTTCTGCCTTTAGTCTTAAGTGTTTAATTTGTCTTTACCCCTAATGATGCATTTCTTGTTTAAGTCAAGTTTGGTCAAGTATTATAATTCAGCAGTTGGGTCACAGTGCTGAAATTTCCTCAGATTTGGAGGAGCACTCAGCAAAAGAACAGTGTCTCAGTTACCCATGGGTCAAGAGGAACATTTTCTACATAACTTACTACACTTGTGATGAAGATAATGCTTTTTTCATATGTCATAACCAATTGAAATAATATTGTTTTACCCCATGAATGTAGCATATTTGATATGTTCTGTATATCAATAATTTGCCAAGAATGTTAAATAAATTATAGACATGAGGTTTCCTGGATGACTCATCTTCGCAGTTAGTGTGTATATACCAGTGTCAGCACTGGTAAAGTTAATGTCAGTTGGTTGCATAAAGCTTGGTTTTTTTTTCTCCTTGCAACAGGGAAGGGCCTTTTTTAGGAGAAGAGACCAGTATTTGTATTTAATTTATGTGGGTGTATTGTAATAAAATGTCAAATTCGAACGAATGTTACTTACATGTGCAAATGGTTTTAAAATGCAATTGTGAATTAAAGCAGTTGCAACTGATGTCTGAGTTACAGCATTTTAGCAGTGGTTTTGCACAAATCGGTGCCACAGTTTTTCAATGGCATTTTGACTTAAAGTTAAATGAAAACAAAATGGCCAAAGTGATGGTTAGATATATCTGTCTTTTTTCTTATGTTATTTGATATATTTGTTTCTTTTTTTGGTCATTATTTTTGCATTTTTATACTGATGTGCATTAGAAAATTTATACAAATTTGAGTTTTTAAGTTTTGCAAATTTAGACCCTTCTATTCTAAAAGAATGAAAAATAAAGAAGGGAAATCGGTGTGTATTTTGGAATGAATGGAATTAAGAATAAAGCAAACCAACTACACATGCAAACTCTCCCCATTTGTCTATTTACAATCTGTGCACTTTGTTAGACCTTAGGTTAACCAAAAGGTAAACTCAACTCTGTCCTTCTTTTGAAGTGTTGTTAACTAACTGCTTGCTGAAAGGGTTATGCTAGTAATTGATGGAATTTGTTGAAAAAAGTGTATCCCCAGCTTTAAATTGTCCTGTGACACAAGCACAAGATTCTCCCATTTTGTAACTAATCTAATGAAAATTCATTGTTATAATAATAATTATTATTATTACCAATATTTACTAATTAGCATTTATTTTTTGGTTGAATATAGTGGCAGTGATCCCAGAAGCCAAGTCTCCCATGATGTTTTGAGGAAAAGGAAACACATCCACCTATTCCAGTGATGAACTAGGTTTCACAACTTCTTGTAAAGACACAGGTTGTTCAAGTCAGCAACAGAAATAGCCCAGTGCCATAGAAAGACACCGAGAGAAATAACAGCCACCTTCAACCTTACTGAAACGAATGAAATGACACAAGATGGGGCATGCCACCTACCACAATGGGGACTGGAAGAGTGAGGGATTAGACTGGGTTTTGAATAGTAAGTTTGGGTTACGACTGCTGTCATTCTGTGTTATCTTGGTTTTTTTAATACTAAGTAAATGAGTAAATAAGCCTACCTTAAGCAAATGTCTGAATCACTGGTTGTTCAGTGTGGTATTTGTAGTTTACTCTGAAAAACATTTACCAAAGGTTTATAATAATTGCCATTTTATTTAAAAAGTGACAAAGTATACTTGTGCCTGCCATAGCAGATCTGTGTGTATAGTGGTTTTATGCTTATTTTTTTTTTAGATTTTTTTTTTGTCAAAAAAGTACGCATATTTTGCTTGGTGATGGTATTCTTGTTTTACTGTTATACCCAATGACATATCATGTTGGCTTCAATATCTGTTATCTTTTAATGCAGAAGTAAAAGTGCTCAGTTTCAGCTCACTCCATCACTCTCTTAAATTAGTCNTGAAAAACATTTACCAAAGGTTTATAATAATTGCCATTTTATTTAAAAAGTGACAAAGTATACTTGTGCCTGCCATAGCAGATCTGTGTGTATAGTGGTTTTATGCTTTTTTTTTTTTTTTTAGATTTTTTTTTTGTCAAAAAAGTACGCATATTTTGCTTGGTGATGGTATTCTTGTTTTACTGTTATACCCAATGACATATCATGTTGGCTTCAATATCTGTTATCTTTTAATGCAGAAGTAAAAGTGCTCAGTTTCAGCTCACTCCATCACTCTCTTAAATTAGTCGCTGGTACTAACTTTCATTTCTTATACTCCATGTGATCATTAAACTTGGATCAATACCTTTAATGATTGCACACCTAGACCTTACATGTATTGACTAAGTAAAACCATTATTGATTTAAACACAAAATTATCTCTCCTCTCCTTTACTGATATTAATGTGTCGTTTACGTGCATGTTGAAAACTGCGCTTGGCTAGAAATTGTCCCTAGGGCTGTGGTTCACCCACCTCCCAAGTCTGTGTAGTATATCATTCAAAAGTTGTGAATTACTGTTGTATTGCATTGTGTATTTTCTTTTCACTTGACAATATGTATCTGTAAATGTACAGTTTATTTTACAAAAAGTAAGTATTAGAACCAAAATTTATAGCTGTCAGCAATTGACATGAACAGTGTTGGAATGCCTATGACAGTTTTATTTTTGCATTTTGATACATAAGTATGAATTTAATGAATAACATGTATTTCTTGAACCACTTACAGTGATACTGGAAATTACAGACAAGCTAATTTATCACTGTAAGAGGGGAAGGAAGAATAAAATTCTGCCAAACACTTGAATTTTTTCAAATTTGATATATATATTTTGTAAGGAAATAATAGCAGCCTTCTGTTCTTTCATCTTCCAGGCTGATAGAAAGAGAGAGAAACCACTACATAATAATGAGTGTCCCACAGAAAAAACACATATGGGAGATGGCTACAGTACAGGAACTGGTGCAGCTTATACACAGTGACATGGAAAAGGTAAGGAGTACCAGAATTTGGGTTTCCTCACAGTTTTACTCATTCAGATTGAACTGTACATGGCCGAAGCCTAGGACAATAGATAATAGAGGATCAGTTGGAAAGAATGTCTTCATTTACACTAGTCAAATTGTAAAAAAAGATTTGCTTGACAATTTTAACATCAAATATTCTTGTCATTGGTTCAGGCCTGTGAAAAACCTCCAAACTGTCTTTACAAATCTGTAAAATTTTTAGGGCAGTGAAAAATGTGATTAGCTTTGTATAAATTTGCAACTCTCATTTTTCTATGCAAGTTTACATAGACAGCCTGATATTATAGTAGAAATGTTTTAGAGAGTGTAAATTTTTGGGGTATGAACCATTGTTTAGTTTTCACATAACACAGTTGTCATAATCACTAACTGAGACACATTCTCCACTATTATCTACAAGCATAAGTGGAATAGAAATAGAAAGATGAAAAAAGGTATATATGCAGTAAAAATGACATTGTTTCCTACTGGCCAAAACAGAGATGGCAGTGCAGGATCAGTAATATAAAAAGACTTGCCACGCAGTTTGATCAATTTTAGGAATCTCTTTTTAATCAAGGGCAGAGGGGATTATATCACAGAAACTAAAGCCACATTCGGAATATGAACAAATAACTGGGCAAAAAGTAAATCGAAAACAAGGTACTGTCTAAGCAAGGGACTAAATATTCCTACAAGAAGACTGGATCTGAAAAATTTGGGGAATCCTGGCTTTGAATACCTTGTTCATTCAAAATGTATGTTGTTCTTCGATTTACCATATGAGCTGAGAGTTAAGCAGGATTTGACATATCCCAGTTTGAATGGTTTTTTGTCAGTACGTAGTTTTCGGATTCACCAGACATTTAAAAAATTACCTGTCATTTCTAGAATATTACTAGACATTTCATGTAATGTTGTTAAAGAAAACTTAGGGAAAGTATTAGGGAAAACAGATCTTATGGATTTCCTATGAGTTGGCCTGGCAATTCTGAAGACCAGGTTTTCATAGATACTATAACAACGTCACTTTTAGGTTTTTCCAGAAGGCCAGTTCTTTATTCTCTATTGAACTACCTTTATTTGCATTGGTGGAAGACTCCAGAAAAAGTGATAAGTAACCAAATAAACAGAGCATCTGTAGATGCTTGCACTCTTTGTAAAACAAACAGTCCCAATTGGAAAACCTGTAACTAAAACCAATTCAATATTGATGTTATAGTGCAGTTATTTATGAACATACTATACATTTACGCAGGGCTTTTCTCCCTTTCGGGGGCACTATTCTATAAGCGGAAGAATAAAAAAGCACTCAATCATTATTTCATTATGATTTATGGTTTAGAATTGCCCCAATAATATTACAGAATGCCCTACAGTAATCAATACAAATGAAGTATCAGGGAAAATGATGATCATCGTTGGTATCTTGGTAGGGTGGGTGAGTAATTAATGGAAGAACTATCCATGGCAGCCATATATCACAAGGGTCATTATCTGACCATTGTGGTAGGAAAGAATAGAACAGCTATTGACCAGTAATTGTAGAAATAGTTCTAGATACTGTGTTTTGATCCCAGAGTGAAAAGATTGGACAGATAGTGGCATCTTTCTGTTATTGTTGCCCTTCATTTAACAAAATGTTTTTCCGTGCTTAGTCTTTTTGTTTGTTTATTTGTCTCATTTGGTGAATTGGTGTTGATGAGTTTTTTTGTAAATGGAAAAATCACTTTTTGCAGGGAAATGTTACCAGCTTTAAGCCTTTCTGTTCGAAATAGTATGACTTGAACTTTTTACTTTAATATCTTCTGCATTTATCACAAGTGAACTTGCTAAGACTCATTCAGAAATATTGGGATCACACTGTCCAATCCGTGCACAGTAGAAACAACCCCAGGAAAGCCCAGTTAATAAGCTGAAGTGATGCATCCCGCTAGCAACAGGTTCAAGAAGGTTATAATTAGCGTCTACAGGTAGACATTAAATGCGTGGAATGGAGGAGATGCATGCTGAAATATTCTTGGAATTGCTGAGAAAAAAAGCTTATTTGCCAGGAAACCAGCAGATTTGGTAGGTGATGGAGCGGATAATCTGATGTTTTTGTAACCCTGTGCAATCATATAGATAACACCGATGGATAGGAAAAAAATCTTCAATCCTCAGCAGGCCTCTGGCGCAATAATCTCCCTTTCCTGTTGACCGTAGCATCAGTTACAGTGGGAGATTCCAATAGAGAACTCTTCACCTCAGAAACCACCAACTGCCAGAAAGAAACCGCATATTACATCACTCCCAGCAAGTCTGTAAGCAGAGATAACTATCACCACACACAGGGGCTAATTGTACTTGGGATACTGTGCTAATTGACATTGAAGTGAAATTTGCCAATCATATTGGATTAAGTCTAGTGGAAAAATGCTTTCAACATTGAATTGTGGGTTTAACAAAGCGTGCTCCCTCTCAGAATTTGAAATCAATTCTTAGAGACAGTGTGATTGTTGCTGAGGATGTGAAGTATGGATGCCGTAGACAAACACTTGATACGTGAGAAGGGGGAGTGTGTAGCATAGCAAACACTCAGGATAGAAATAGAATGCCTGGGAAGAAAGAAGAAACATTGATGCACAGAGAGCAAGAGAAAGAAAGTGCAGCCCTATAAGGTTGAGAATACTTGAATCCAGGGGAAAAATCTATGCAACTAAATGTCCTTGTTTTGAACCGAGTGACCTCTGCACACAATTAAGTTTGCCATTCAATTGCACAGCTGTAGTGACCAAATTAAGTGACCATTGAAAAAGGAGAAAAAATTATCTAGTGTCATATCCTTTCAATTTTGTTTCTTTCAGCTCCTGATCATTGATAGCCGCTCGTTCCTGGAGTACAATACTTGTAACATAATCAATGCAGTGAATGTCTGCTGCTCCAAGTTGGTGAAGAGAAGACTACAGCAAGATAAGGTCAGTAACGATTACATTATTGACATAGATGTGAAGCCTTCCACACACATCAACTGGGGTTGATGTCACGAAAATGATGGAGACCTGTCAAATTTGTACTCTCCACCTTTGAAAATGTTGCATTTTCTTTGCCTAAATATCCTGCATAGCTATTTATCTTTCGCAATTCAGCCCTTAAAACAGTAAAGCCCTTCAATAATAGTTTCTGATCTTGATATTTCCATCTGACATATAGAGGCATACGTGGCACTCTAAGTGACTCCCCATACCAATTGCTTGTCTTTATCGATAAGAAGAAAAATTAGACAATGCAATATTAAAAGGATGAAGATAGGTCTGGATTTTGCAATAGGAAGCAGTTGTGTCTGTTTGGCCTCTCACTATCTTGAGTGAGGAGCAACTACAATTTGGTGTGCTGCTCGCTCTTGTTTCAAGTAACTTATCTTTCCCATTGCTGTTGTGAAGATCAACAAGGACCCTCCTTCATTGTGAGTGGTGTTGACAACTACCTCGTACAGTGAGTCAGTGCTACAGCAATGTCAAAGCAGTCGTAAAACCTCTGCTTCATAATCATTCTTACAAATATAAACACAACACGTCATACCTGCCCACTGAGAGAGTGTAGCAAGGTGTTAGTGTGAAGAAATTGGTTTTTTCATCGTCTCTAGCGTAATGATGGTAGAAAAATTGATATGTGGAACATGTGATTAAAGAATATGTGATTAAGGTAGTTTGATGAAGGGTTGAAACATCACACTTCATAGTTAAAAAAAACTGTCAAGAAACCTTTTTTTACTGAGGTGTTGTTAGATTAATTTTTTTACTTTGTTAAGAGAAAAGAGAAAGGAGTTGTTACAGAGAAAACCTACGAATGTTGATAAAATTATTTCTGTTGTTTAAATTCCCAGGATTCCCTGTTCTCAGGATGGTTGGTTCCAAAAGTTGTACTGAACATTTAAGAAGTTGCACTCTGTTTATCTTGAATGATTTGCTATCTGCCTTTAATGTGATTTTGGCGCATGAATTGCTGTTGTTCATTCATTTCATACTAAAATCTACAGATTGTGTATCTGACATTTTCAGTCTGTATTACATTGTCAGCTGGTTTGACTTTTCTATCACACTCCCTTGAAAGATTCAGAAATGACATTTGACTTTGTAAAGGATTCCATGTCAGTTTCTTAGAACTCCTTGCATGATAATTGTGCCTTTCTCAATTAAATGACATCTTGTTAGCTTCAAGGTGTGTTTTGTGGTAAGTTACCAAAGGCGCATCTACCATCAGGCCATCTTGTTATAAAACATGGTGTGTTCTCCAGGCTTTAGCTGAAATTACAAGCATCTTGCACATGTTAATGCATTTTTTTTTTTGTTGCTCTTCAAGCATATCTGTTTAAAAGGCAGATCGTGTATCTGACTTGGGATAGAGTTATTTCCTACATCATAAATGGAAATGTTTATTAGTGGTTTTGATTATCAGAAGAGATAATCCCATCATCCCTTGATATTTTTTTGAGATGAAATGAAAGATAGAATGTGTTCTGAAAAATTCAAATCATTCAGTAACATGATGTTAAAGGAAATGATATTCAACAGCTTAAAACTTAAACCGGAGTTAAAAATGTAAGTGATGAGATATAACTTGCATTTTTTTCACCTGAAGCAGCAAAACCCGTGTATAGAATATAAGTATGAATGAGATTAATCAAATTAGATTAAGAGATGTAGGGATGCACTTCTAGATACCGGATACATAAATTCTAATTAGTCTCTGAGGGGCAGTGCGAAGTGAGTCACTGGTGAAAAATGAACTGGAGGGCAGGTGGACTGTCCACCTGGCTCCAACCCTGCTGGTCAGCTCAGCTGCAGGACACCTGGAAAACCAATTCTGTAGGTGGCCCCAGGCACTAATTCCATGATTTAGATAAGATATAGATACAGCAGATTCCTAGAAGCCTGGATAGAGGGAGCTTTTTGAAGTAGTAGCACTTCGGCCTAGACTGATTTCAGGGTTTTTGAGTCATTTTGTTTTTTGATTTCACTTAGAAGGGTGCATGTGCCCTGAGGGGAAAAGTTAGCCACATAAGATTTAACATGATGAATCATAAAAATATGCCTAAAAAGAGATTTTTAAAAGTGATATTTGACTTCTTGAAAATTCATGCATAAGTTTTAGAGTGATTGGGTTCTACTTGACTCATGACATAGGAATTGACCTGAGAGTGATTGTGTGTGCCTGACCCCTCTTGTCATGTCATTTAACCGCATGATACCCAGAAACCTAGTACCATGGCAGCAATTCACAGCATCCCAGCCATCCATCAACATACAACTGCCCTGTCACACACAGCACTTCATTGGAGTGTCCCAATTCATTTACCCCTTCATTAGTCACACCCTCTTCTGGTCAGACATGTGGTGAAAAGAATGGAGTATAGCATCTTGTGTGTGTGTGTGTGTGTGTGTGTGTGTGTGTGTGTGTGTGCGCACGCATGTCACTATCAAACTTATCCTTGGTTCTACATGTGCTTGTGTTTCTTTTCTTATGTGTGTGGTTGTGTTTGTTGGATAGATGAGGTTTACTGCAATTCTTTATACTTTGATTTTTGAATTTCTTTTTGCTCTGTTACTCTCTGTGTGTGTCTTGACCATTCACGTGGATGTGTGTACTCATGCTTGCGTGTGCACTTCCCCGTACACTGATTGTGTCCTTATTGCTTTTGCTGTTTGTGTGTTGGCCCTGCAGAAGAATGTGTGCGGCAGATCTCCCCTGCTGCTTTCTGTATGTCTATTTGTGTGAGTAATGTTTTGACTTGCCTGACCACAAGCCACTTAAATAACATGATATTCCTCTAGTGCACTCACACACAACCACCAGCAAACGCCACAGATATGATACCTAGTGTACTCAGAGAAATGAAAACAAAAGATTCCGTATCCACACATGTTGCAATGTTATTTGAAAGATGTGCAGTCTCTCTCGCTGCATGCTT
This sequence comes from Lingula anatina, assembly GCF_001039355.2. The sequence continues at coordinate 178,834 of NW_019775526.1, forward strand.
ATTATTACAGTAATGTTTCATTATCTGCCTTCTTTACATCAAGAGGGCTTGCTTCCAGGAAATGTGTTCTTTGATAGTTTGAGATATCGATATTGCAAACACTGTGTATGTTTTTGGAACAAAACGGACTTCCATTAGAGGAGTAACTAAAGAACATTTGTTTTGTTGAAAAGAAACTCCTTGTATTACTTTCAGTTGTGCAGGGATGTTTTTCTTAGTTTACATCAATAATTCAATGACATTGCCGATTGTGTGTGCACAGACATAACCAGGGCCTCGCAGAAAGCGCAAAAAGATTGCGTGTGAACTAAAACAAGCATGTCTTGAGGTGAACCCCGATAGTTGCACTCTGGAACACAAAACCAACTGAAACAGAAAAAGTGTTTGCCTACACTTTCGATCACCCAGGAATAATGTTTGCCATAGTTTTGTTACTTATCCTAGTGTTGCAATTATCCCAATGACCTGCTGGTGTGCTGGCGTCTCCCTGTCTTTTTAGTCCACACCCCGAAGGCACTCACTCACTGGGGGTAGATATACACACACACACACACACTGGTGAAGCGAAAATTTTCCAGGATAACGGTGACATTTCCCTTTTCATGTTGTGTCTATATAGCTCTGTATGTGTGTGACTCATCTATCATTTAGGCAAGTATATTGCGAAGGAAACAAAACCTGTTGTGGTAATTGTGGGAAATTCATTGGTGGTAAAGAAAATTAAAGTTTGATGCTGGAAAGGTTTACTTTTTTACCTCTTTGTTGTCTGTGGACAAGGGTGTCTGGCTGGACAGTCGCCTTTTGTGTGCAGTGTTCATTTCCCAAAATTTTTGATTAGGTTTTGAATTGCTTGGTAAAAATGATTGGGCCAAAAATAAAATATAATGGATAAATAGATAAATATAAAGAAGAAAGAAATGTAAGAAATGTTCACAATGTGGTACAAAGAAAAAATAATGACATACAATAAAAGTTGCACAAAAAATTAAAAAAAAAAAGAAAAGAAAAAAGGGAAATATTTAAAATATTAGGAAATGAAAAAAAATTAGATAAAAGTTTTTAGAAGTTTTGTAAGGATGCATTATTTTCAAGTTTGTTTAATTATATAATTTTAAAATTTCACTGCATGATGTAATTATGCATGGAAATGAGGTGAAAGAATTTGCAATGAAATTATGTTTTTCAATTCATTGAAAGGTAACTGTATAGCTGAACTGCATTGCAATTAATTAGGTTTTATATGCATTGTGACTAATCAAGTGTAACTTATGCAACCGATCTGCTTTCACAAGCCCTTATTGTCCTAGGTGTGAATTGCAGGGGTCTTATTCGTGAGCTTGTTCTATAGAAAACAACCTCGGCGTCAACAGTATTGATTAACCTACCTACGGCAAACATGTTGCTTTCTAGAAAATAGTTTGTTTTTTCCTCCCCTTGATTGAAGCCGCACATTTAGTTGGGTTTTTGTCACAGACAGGTGCCCCTACATGGCCTGCCTCGCAACTAGAGTGTAAATCACTTCAAAATAATATCATCATCTGGTGGGTAATCTTAATAATAATTGTTGCAGGGGATGATTAATATTCATCAGCATTGGTGAGTCATCCTTTCAAGCTACCTTGTTATTTGCTTTCCATGCAGGTCACTGTGCGAGAGCTGCTGTCACAAGCATGTGAGTTCGACTTGGACCAAGACTACCAGATTATAGTGTACGACCAGTGCACGGAGAACCCAGAGACCCTCACCGAGGACTGCTTTCTGGTGGTGCTGCTCAAGAAATTGTCCGCTGCATTTAACAGCGTAAAAATGTTGAAAGGTAAGTGGGACTGTTTTTATCTCTCTGACGCAGAACTTAGCTGCTTAGATGTACGTATAATAAGACGTTGTATGCAATCTGTAATTTTCTTATCTGGTTGATAAGGTGACGAAAAGAGATTTGAACAATAATGAAGCACTTTGCAGTCTGTTCTCAGGTGCTTAATTGAAACATAAGTTTAGTTTCTAATAATTATTATGCAGTAATGGAAGGGAAGATTTTCTCATTTTGATGCAGCAACAGATTTTTTATGATAAAAGGAAATGTAATGATATTTCTGTTATCTGCAATTTTACATTATAATGGATATTTTTGATATTCAAATGGAACCACTGAAACACTGTATATTTAAAAAAAATTTGCTATCTGGGAAAATTAATTGTAGCATTTTTTCTTTGCACATTTATATCATGAGCGCAATGAAAACCTCTGCAGCACATACTGAATATGAGATTAAATCCTTTATTATGGTCATAATGATAATAGAGATGAAAGGATTTAAGCAATTTTGCCACCATATGCCTGTCTCATTATATATTGACTCATCCTTGCCCAACTTTGAAACTGACCTCAGTCAAAAGCAATTTATGGGAAATTGTTACCAGTTTCAGGGGCTTGGCTGTTGTTTATCCTGGTTGTTGAATTTTACTGTATTTTTTGTATAATTCGAGGGATGGTTTATGTAAGTGGAATTAATCATCAACATGCAAGAACTTATACTGTGCAAAAAGTTCATTAAGTATAAAATATTGTTGGAAGAATGCATTAAAAAAAGTTGACAGTATAGAAAATTTTTATGCAAGTAATTTTTGTCAGTGTCAATATACATTAAACTGGATTTTTTCAGCTCTAGAACACTTTCAAAACACTTGATTTGACTTTGGGTCTTATTACCTTCTAATTAAGTTCAAATTATAAAACAGTGGTATTAAAGAAACATAGCAACTGAGTTGTTTCTTAGGCAAAACCTGGTCATGGTTTTCTAAAAATTGAAAATACTTAAAAAATATGTTTTTGTCATAAACGCCCTATTAGACTCCTTAGATCAGGATCATAAAGTGCACTGGCTGCCAGTTACTTCACAGAAATTTAAGCCCCAGAGTCGAACACTTGAAATAAACAAATAAATGAGTAAATGTGTCAACAAACAGTTCAGCAAAGAAGCCACACTCGAAGGTCCAAAGTCTAGGCTCTAGTTTGAATATGATGTCATATCATTTACAGCTTTGATTATTATTTAGATTGCTGATGCAGAATATATCAGAATGTGACTCGTTGCAAGTTGTTCACTGTATAAAATGGGATAAATTTAACTGATTACTCTTTTTTTACAACATGGTTTATAGCGTCATTGACAAATAATATGCTGCTGATGTAATTAAATAGTTTACATTATTCCAAAATGATTCTCTCAAAGTGAAAGTGAAAAGAAAGGTAACAATTTCTACATTAAAGTATTAAAGTTGACTATTTTTGACTGACACCATTAATCAGATTAATCAAAATGATAGTGAAATAAATGCGCAAAAGTTCAAGCTTTCAGGATGTTTAGTAAAGTTTATTGCTAATCAAGCTTTTGTTTGCTTTGATCTCGTATGAGTCAGCGAGAATAAAAAGCACTGATGTTGAGGGACAGGGAAAAGCCAGTTTCTTGCTGTGTTCTTTGATATCTTTGATTTCCATCCTGTCGTAGCCAGGTTCTGCATTACACTACCTGTGCGGGGCTGTTCCAATCAATTCTCCAGCTCACAGTGATTTCCTTTTGAAGTGACCAGAGTTTTAGATCCCTATTGATCTGTTCTCTCCAGGTAATGAAGAATTAGGCAAAATTATGCCCATCACTGTAATGATTTATGAGCATGGACTTGAGATTTGCCATATGCAATTAGTTCGACTCGTTATGCCATAGATAATAGAAGGTAATCCGGGCTCTTCATTGACTGACTGACGATGAATCATTGGTCAAACTCTCATTGAAAGCAAAGAGCTTTTGGTTCTGTTTTTGGTGTATGAGTGTGTGTGTGTGTGTAAGTGTGATCTGCTAAACTACTGGTTAATTTACACTAAATTAGACCAAAATAGGCCCAGAATTCGATGGACTAATTCAATAATACGAAATAAGCATGCTCAGCACGAATTAAAGTTTTCCCACGGAAATTATGGCCCTCTAGTGATCTGCTCCCGGGAACTTCAAAAGCTTACTTACTATATCACTATCACCACTGATCATTTTCTGCAATAAAAACCGTCTGATAAATGAAATGCAGTTTATGATTCGTTTTCCCTCCAAGCCTTTGGAAAATGAATAAAAGCAGCTTTGCATTTTAAGTCTTTTCATCACATTTTCTCTCTGAGATTGTATAAGATAATGATAATCCTACTTCAAAAATAGTTGGATTCAAGGGTTAACTGTCCTTAGCTTATCAAATGTATGTAATATGGTATGACTCACAAGTTTATTTAACATAGAACAATGGCTTCATTGGAGATAGCATTTCCAAAGCCCCTGCCAACCACACTAAGCCTCAGATGATCCTCCGCTGACTGGCAAATAAATAAAACTATTCTATACCACCAATTCAACTTGACAGGCTTCACTATAATACATTATCAGCTGACAACACAGCCCTCCCCTTCACTGCCCCTTTAAAAAAATCTATGGCTGTATCAGTTATTGAAATCCACCAATTAGATTAATTTGTCAGTCCAGCGAGCTGGTGATTAAGTTTGGATAGTTTTCTCAAGAGCTTTAGTTTTTAATAAGATCTGCATAGCTGCATTATCGAGTTGGATTACCCCTGTCATTCATTGTCAAAGGAAGTCCAAAGTTGATGTGATTACGAATGGATGAATTTGGTAAATCTCTGGAATTATTTTAGATGTTGGGTAAAGAAACTCGCTTGATTGGGTGCCTGATCAATATTCTGCCCTGGGGTCAAGGGTCATCAAAGTGCATTGTTTATGCATTAAATTGGTATAATTAAAAGTACTATCTAATTAGGTGATGATTGTTTTAACTTCGAATAGACTGCAACACTAGTTAGATTGGAGGAGTTCATTTTCTCTCTCTCTCTTCCCCCCCCCCCCCCCAACTCATTCATTCATTCGCATTGTGCAGAAATGAAAAGAAGATATCCTCTACCTGTACTGACTGAAGCCAGCCAAAAGTTTTCATGCACTTGGTGTTCTTGATGATTGTCAGCTCTTATCCTGATGGGAAGCTGATATTGTCATCAAGTGGCATAATGTTAGCTCTAAAACTGTTTCACTCCAGTTAATTAGCAGTTATTTTTAATTCTGAGTAACTAACAGGAAAGAAGTAAAAGGTTGGGCCTAACCCAGTGGAAAAGTGGAAAAATTTTCCACACTCTAAATATTTTTTTCTTTTTGTAGATTTTAATAGGAAAAATAAATCATTTTCATCAGCCACATATGGGTCTGAAAAAACACCATGAACAAAGATGGTAAACAAGGCTGGAGATGTTTAAATTGTTAAATTTCCTGACACAGGCCTAGGGGGGATGTCCTGTAACATGATCTTGTGAGATGACAGGCATGACCTCACTGTTACTCATATTGGGGCAGAACCTTCCATTGGACACAGTCAACACAGTGATTACCTGCTTACAGAGACGGTTGAATCATAACTTAAACACATCTAATGAAGAATTTTTAGGAAAGGACATCAATCCTTGCTGCAACTTGCGTGATGCGAAGGGGAGCGAAATTTGTAGTCTGAATGTTTCAAGACAAAGTTGAATCATAATTAATGTTAAAGTGAGAAAAGATTTTGTTAAAGCAGAAGCCAGTGATTTTAAAAGGGGGAGGAGACAGCTGGCAGAACAGCAAGGCAGTTGAATCATAACATAATAAAAGTAACGCAGAATTGTGGAAGTAACATTTTGTGACTGTTGAGGAAGCAAGTCTGAAAGAAAAAACTTGTCATAGCTAGGAAAGGAGGACAGCCATGGGTGGTAAGATAGCTGATTATATTTAAGTGCATGTGCCCTCAAATACGAGGTTGATAAAATTGTCTGCAATTGATAAAATTTAGATAGGGCTTTAAAAATATTTACAGATTCCAATATTCACAATGGTAAAATAAAATTTGAATCAAACAAAAGTTACTATGCTTCCTCTTTGCAGTTTTCAAACAGTTTTCAAAGTGCATTAAATGTTTTTGGGGAGTAAAAAAAAATTCATAAAGAGAAAGAAAAATTCTGTTTGTAGTTGATATGCCCCCATATATATATATATATATATATATATATATATATATATATATATATATATATATATATTAAACAATCAAGAAAAAAAATGTCATTTTTATAAGTAGTTATCCTAGGTTCCCAGGTCTGTCACAATAATTGCATTGTGTTAACGAAGTCCTTTCAGAACTTGATGGTCAAACTTGGACATCCCTTTGGTGCATCTGTCATGTAAAATTCAGTTATAGACCAAATATATCTGCCACATGAAAATTGCATTGGAAATGATTATAAAGTACTTCATACTTTTTTTTCCTTGATAAATTAATTCGGAATTCCTTTGGGTAGTGTTGGTGTTGTCTTAATAGGGGAATTTCTTTTGCCAAGTGGTATTTGGGTCACCTCTGATGCAAGGTCAGTGTATAAATGGGATTTGTGTACGCCATTTGTAAGTACAGCATGTGAGTCACCAGCTAGCGTTTACATAGCTCAAAGCTTTAAAGATATTGTGTGTTGATTCCAATCTGAATAGGGGTCTGGTTGTTGTAAAGCCTATAATACTGCACTGTGTGTCTTAAGCCCACGCAGGCTGTTGTAGGTACTTTGTCTCTGTTCAGACGTGGTGTTTGCGACACGGGCATAAGTCCAGATACATATATATATATATATATATTTTGTGTTTGTCTACTCCATGAGAGGGTGACTCAAGTTCACATGATGATAACAGGGGACTGGACACTATGGAAATCTACACCAGAGACAAACAGACATAGTTGACTAGTTTCAATGCAGGTGGGTGAAAGTCAACATAAAATGATCATGATAAGGAAGAGATGGGATTTCCAGGTGAGAAACTCTGCAGGCATTAAGAGCATTGACTGAGAGCAGTAAAGGTGAGCATGCCTACTTCCCGGCTTATCACTACTATTCGCTGTAGTAAAGATTGGAAGCCATCCTTTCAAAGCAGCGTGCTCTCTGTGACATTTGCCGTGACTTGTAGGTATTTACCTGAAGTTTATGAAGTCTTCAGTGTCATGCGAGGTTGACACTTACGCAAAAATGGCCCCAGGGTTATTATTGGTCATAGAGGATTACAGGCCATCATCACTGAAAGAAGTCATGGGAGGTACCTGCTGATGTTTAGGGGCGGACCACAGGAGAGTCATACGAACATCAGGAGATCTTTGTCAGTCTCTTGACCATCTTAGTTTCCCTAGAACGCTTAACCACAGGATGAATCAAATAGCTATTGTACCAATAACTGCTTGTGAATTTTGATAGTGAATCACATGTGTGGTATGCCTTTATGACTGTGTCCATCTGTTGTGACTTATTTGCAATATGAAAATGATAGGGAATCCGAAATGTGGTGTACTCGTATGTGGCATGATTGGAGCGTACCCCCATTGCTGCATTCGTAGTAATAGTTGTGGTTATGCTGTGAATTTGATGGGCGAAGATGATTAGAATAGCCCAAATTAGTGATGAATAATGGGCATTTTTCCTTCCCCATTCTTTGTATCCAGAACCTTTCTCACCATATCCTCTAAATCACCCATAGTTGATGTTACATAGTACTCTCCCGGACTTGGGGATGGATTATTCAGAACATAGGAATTTTGCTTTTCACAATACAGGTGTAGACATTGGATGTTGTTTACAGGGTTGGATATATTTTTTCCTTTTTGTGTGTGAAAGTGGGGTAAGACAGTTGCTAAATTTTTATGTGAAATGTTTGAAAATGAGCAATTTAGGGGAGGGGAAGGGATTATTCCACCCTTATTATATAACATTTATTGTTTCATCCCTTGGTGTGCCATGAAACAAAAATGTTAGAGTGGAGAATTATAACGGTTTTAGAAATGATTTCAAGAAAATTTTTGAATTCATAATGTCATGATGATTTATGACCATCAATTTGCTTTCTCTTGAAATAAGAATATTTTCTTTGTTTTTTAATTCCATGACGATTGCTAGATAAAAAAATAATAAAATAGAGAAAGTGACTATAGCTCGAATTACACTTTCACAAAGTGCTTAAGAAGTCTTTATGTATATATAATACTCTTTGAAGTGGTATAATGTCCTGTTTATGACCTTTTATAAAAATTAGCTTTAAAGAAGTGTAGAGTTTCTCTAAGAAAAGATGAATCATAATGCCCCCTGCCAAGAGAAATAGAGTAGTCGGATACAGGGGATTGTGTATGAAGTACTACAGGGTGCGTACTAGGGATTGTCGGACAAACAGCCTTGCAGTAGACCTGTTGATATAATTAGAGAACTGCTCTCAAATAAATGTCACAGTTTTGAAATATTCTGTCAGATCAGTTATTTTGAGTGGCACTTACATAAGGTCAGATCACTGATGATGGGATATAGGAAAAACTAGCCGATAAAAAAATATCATTGCATCACTTTACTCATTTATTTATTTGTTGTCAGCAGCTTTTGTAAATTTAATGAACAATGCTTTTTCTTCAAGGTGTCGGTATTGATTATATTAATGGGAATAATAAGAACTTGTATTGGAGGTGCTAATAGAGATCTTTCAAGGTATGTTGTCTCTCTGGCAGCTAGGCTGTGGAATCAGATGCTTCAAGCAGCATTGGCCACAGGTGCCTGGTCATCTGAGGTGGTAATAGTGAGACAAGGATACAGAAATCAATATTTGTGTGTCTTGAAACCATAATGTATCAATATAATATATATCACTAATTTTTTTTTAGGCGGCTTTCTGGAATTCCAGGCCACGTTCCCTGCACTATGTGAGAGCAAATCGGTGGACCACAAGGGAATTCATGCCTCACTGACCTCCATGTCGCAGCCCTGCTTACCGGTCAGCAACGTAGGACCGACCAGAATCCTGCCCTTCCTCTACCTTGGCTCCCAGAATGACGCACTAAGCCAGGAAACAATGCAGGTAAGTGGATAATGGGGGTTTGATATTTGGGGATGAAGTGGTGGGGGGGGGGGGGGGCAGGTATTTGAAAGGTTAACATGGGGATATGGTGCTTAAAGGATTGTTGGTGTGATAGATGTGCAACATGCATTGTAGAAAACAAAAATGGGATATTTAAGAAGAATATCAGGCAAAATATATTGATGTTGTAATATTACTTTCAGGTACTTGAATTTTTTATCTTTTGGCATAGTTCATTAATCCTTGACATTTGGATACTAGTGATGAAGCAAAAAGCCTCAGATCACAAAATGTCATTTTGTCTAACTTTATCATTTTTTTCCTTTTAGAAAAATGGGATAAACTATGTCCTGAACGTTAGCTTGAACTGTCCAAAACCACCCTTCATCCAAGAGGGACATTTCATACGCATTCCAGTCAATGATAACTACAGTGCTAAGCTGTTACCACATTTTCATAAAGCATTCCAATATCTAGGTAAGTTTAGAAAAACAAGCAAACAGTTTTTACAGTTTAAAAAACATGCGGATATTGTCAAAGGTACCAATTATGTTTAGAGTTGCTTGTTAATATGTTTGTGGTTTTGTTGGGGCACTTATGGTGTGTCTGTAATCATTCTAACTGAATTTTTATTATAATTATGAAGAAAACGAAATTGGATGTTTTAATTTTTGAGAAATCCTGGGGCTCTTCAGGAAAAATGCAGATCCAAAACTAATTCTTATTTCCTTGCAAACTGTTGCTCATTAAGTGAGCTGCTTAAGTTACTATTAGAGTCTCTCAATCAATGAAGTTGCATGCTTAAAAACTCCAGCATCAATGTGACATTGATTGGTTACTCAAATATTTTGAATACTGTATTGATTAATTGTCCGTTTCCCCACTAGAAACCCTTTCAAGCATTGTTTGCTTTTGTTTCTACTCTTTTTCTTGTGTAATGAGATGTAGTTCCGTAGTCTCATTCACACGCCAGTCATATTCAGCAGACTTTAGAAAATCCAGCCAGGCCTGCCTATGCTAACATTTTAACAACAAGTTCATGTACATCTCAATTTAGGTAATGACGCCAGAAAGTCGTATCAATTAAGGATGGCTACAAAGAAATTCTAGATAAATGGTGAAATCCGTGCATTTCTCTCTCGCTGGAGTCCTGGGATAAACACAATTGGTCTCTTGGTAATACTCTGGTGAAATGGACTTCAGAGAATAGGGAATCTGTGTTTTAGAATTTCTGTTTGCTAAAACTTTTATCTGGCTTTGATGGGTGTTTAAGCACGGAATTGACTGGCGTCTGAAAAATTATTCACGGAAAATTGATTTGAATGAAGTCAACTCTGTGAAATTAAGTGGAAAGCTTATTGGATCACTTTGAAAAGAATCATTAGAAGCTGGACATTTTGAAAAGAGACAACTGCTTTTCAAGTAGTTGGTCTGTAGAGTGATTAATGCAATTTTTACTTTCACTTCATTTAAGAGGTATGCACATTTTCCTGACTCTTAACATTTAAAAATTATGTTTGAGTCACTTGTTACTGCCAGGTTTTACCTTCTGATTGCTGAATCAAATGTGTTTCTTCTTCTTGGAAGGTGATAGTAGTACCATTGCAGGGTATTTCATGTCTTTTAAACCACCAAATACTAGCTTAGAAATTGAAAGTCTGAAAAGTATTTTTCAAATTGTATGCCATTCGTGTTCAATGTTATGAAGTTCAGGAGTAAATTGAGTCATGATTTCCTACGTGGACGATGGATTTTTTCCATATAGAGGAATTTTATTCAGGGATAAAGGAAGAAAGAAACAACTATCTAGGCTATCCATAAAGATAATCCTTGGACAAAACAGGATTATTTTCAAAGTTGACTTTGGCTTTGTACTATCTTCACAATGACCATGTATTTACTCGATTTCCTGAATAAAAGATAGCCTAGGTGCTGCGACTTATCCTATTACAGTGGGTTTTATTGACTGTAAAGCTAAAGGTATGAGTTTCTGGGCCTCATGCTCTGGTCATTTCCTGCACATCTTTCATAAAGAAAAGCCTTTTGTGGTCTCATAAAATGATAGGCAAAACGCTTTCCTTGAAGTGTTTTCTAGGATATTGCATTGTGTCACTTGAAACCGTTGCTGTAATGAAGTCTAAAGCATATTGATGATGAGCTCCAGTTTGTGTCATTTCTTGTCAAAGCACAGGATGTAGTGAAATGACAAGGAAATAATGCTGAATACATACCTGGGCATGGGTCATATCAGCTAATTGCGTTGAATGCTGTAATTTTGAATCATTACCCAATGATGGATGGATTTTTTTGTGTTTGATGAGAAAGTTATCAAAAATCCATTCATGAAATCTGTCACATCCGTCAACCTACCACCTATCACTCTGTTTTTTTTTTTTTTTTTTTTTTTTTTTTTTTTTTTTTTTTTTTTGGTTCACAAACCAGATGGCTGTGATTAGTCACTTCCAAGATGCATGCACTTTCTTTCCAACTCTTCTGGCATTTTCTGTACTAGAATATTGTTTATATATCATGACTACAGGCTTAAACAAGAAGTAAAGAAGAAAGAAATTTAAACATGCAAGTCTGCCATTATGAGTAACAAAACCTTCGGTATTGGGTTGAATTTTATGAAGCAGATTAGGATGAGAAATGATGCTCAAATCCCAATGGTTTATTTCAGATAAGGTGCGTGAGGCCAATGGCTGTGTTCTGGTCCACTGTCTGGCTGGCATATCGCGTTCACCTACTCTAGCAATAGCCTACATTATGCAGCACTATTCTATGACATCAGAAGAAGCTTACAGGTCAGTTTATCGTTGCCTGTGTTTTTCTATTGGTCTGATTAGTAAAAATGGACAAAATTTGAAATAAAAAGAAAATGTTTAATGTAATTTTTTTTATTGCTTTAAATTTTGTCAATTTTTATGTAGTGCACTTTAACTACCAAAAATGTTTGCCAACTTGTATTAATTTTTAGCAATGCACTTTACATACCAAATATGTATGCAGCAAAAACATTATGGTACTTTTCTTTATCAGTTTTTTTCATCAGAAAGTGTTTGAGTAGTTTGAAGTCCATGTGTAGAGGTGACAAGCACGTGGAGATATATTTATCATTTTATTCCACATAGTGATTTATTGTGAAGCATGGGCTGTGAATGGAGTGTAGTAAACTTGATTTAAAAGAAAGAAAGAAAGAAATATAGATACCTCTTGTTAACTTCTTTTAAACATTTCATTAATTTAAATCTTCAGGTATGTGAAGGACAAGAGACCAACCATCTCACCAAATTTCAATTTTCTCGGTCAGCTGTTGGAATATGAGAAGCAGATGAAAAGATACTGTTCCCCTCTGGTGACACCATTACCCTTTCCACCCACTGCCACGCCTACCCCTACAAACCAGGATAGTCCGCTCAGCTGGCCAAACCCTAAGACATCCCCCTTCAGCACCATACAAGAGTCTAGTTCTTTGAATGCCCAATCTCCAACAACTGCTTTGGCAAAACTGAACTTTGATCAGCCGCTTACTCCAGAGGCTGCTCCTTCTAAATCATCGGAGACCTCTGTATCGCCATTTTTTCCTCCAACAAGGACTCAGTTGCCAAGTCCAAAGATACCCGCTTTCAAAAGTGCAACTCTACCTGCATCGATCGGATGTAGTCTCAGGGAGCGTCTCAGCTTAACGCGGGTACAGAAGAGGTCCTCATCGCCTGCCTCAACGTCATTTGGTTCTAAAACTGCAGATGATCTGTCGATTGGACATGTCCCTAGCTCAGACATGATATCCTCTTTTCCCACAACATCTTTAGATCAACTGAACTTTACTCCCTGTTTTGCTCTGGATGAAAGCAAGTCCAAGACCTCAGGAATCAAGAGACCTCATAGCACAAATACTGGGATCTCACAATTACAGACCGTAGAATCAAAGTCTGAATCAGGAAGTGTAACAGGTAAAAGATCCTGGGGTGTGGGAATGACAGAAAGTACTACACCAAAGGAGTCAGTGTCACATGCTTCAGGGACAGACAGAACGACAATAGCAGCTAATCCATCCAGATCAAATTCAAATAATACAAGTCCAGGCCTCAAAACTACAGGCACCAAGCGACCTCTAGATTTTGGGAAACCTCTGGAAAGCACACATGTCAGTGGCACCAAGAGTCCCACTGCTCCTTCTCCTATGTCCCCTTCTTTAATAAACACAGGGGACTCCCAGGTGAAACTGAGATCACCTGAGAATCGTGCAAAGAGACAGCTAGTCAGGCCTAACAGCATTGCTTTCTCCACATACCCTAGTTTTGATTTAGGCTGTAATGGAAGCGATTCCTCAACTTCAAACAGCCCCGATACGAAGGCACCAAAAAGTAGTAATATGGACATGGAAACATGCAAAAAGAAACTATTATTAGAAAGCAAGAAATACACCAATGGTGCCAGTACAATGCAGACTTTTGCATCTAATGTGGCCCTGGAGACAGTGTTGGGAAAAAGCAGGCTCTTTGAGCACTGCCGCAAGTCGCGCAGCTTGGATGACATTCTCAGCTCGCCAGAGGATGAGAGGAAGCACGCATCATGCGGTTGTATAAAGAAAAAAATGAGCAAAAGCTCTCTTCTTAAAAGTGCAATGGTTGCTGATCTATTTCCCCAGACAATGGGACTCGAGCATGTGCAATGCAGGTGCAGGGGGGCATCAGACCCCCACCACCAATCAAATAGTAGCATCTCCTCCAGCAGCAGTCATAACTCGCTGCATGGTAGTGTAGAAATAATACAGGTTTCTTAACATGTCACTTTCTTTTACTATTTGTGTTACATCTCAGGAATGTATATGCTTTTATGCCACAACCACAGGCATTCAAAAAAGAGTAAAAAAATGTGTAAATGGGTCAAAATTTTACCTTTGTTGCTGTTCACATTTGCTATTTAGGACTATCAAATCAGCACTGCAGGAAGAAAGTGACAATCATGTCTACAAGAAAGAAGACTGAATTAGATCCCTTGACTTTTTCAAGCTTAGTGCTGTGGCATATTAGCATATTACTGATACACCTCATCAGCTGTAATTATTGTGAAATTGATACCACTCCCCCACATTGTACATAACATCACTCTTTATCAATTATTTACATATATCTTTATAAATTATTGAACAGTAAGTGTGCAGCTTAAATAAGAGTGACTGCCTTCATGAATGAAATTCATTTCAATTCTTGAATGTTTACAGGTATGTTTGTGTGGCATTAAATCCACATTATTTCATTTCCTTCTACTTTTCCAATTATTGAATGCAGTAGGCACTTGTACATTTATACATTGGTTTGTAAAGATTCCAGATTAGTTGTTTCAGTGAAATGATAAGCATTGGTGCTCTCTGAGCATATAAGTTTAAGGATGGTGGAATTGGAAGGGACCATATACATTTATACATACAAGTATCAGTTGCATTGCTCCCAAGACCAAGAGGTTTGGCTTGAACAATGCACTTAATTTGTGTATGGGTATTTCAATATATCCAAGCATGAAGTAAATGTGGGAGCAGAATAGAGACAGGAGACAGAAATGAATGGATCTTGTAAATACACCACCATGGCACTGTTGGTTAGAACAGATGCACAAGATACTACTAGGGATTAGAAATTTTATTTCCCATTCATATTTTCCCTTATTTTGAAAAGTTGCAATACATATTGGTGTGTTTTGATTGAAAGTAAGGAGACACCATGCAATGTACTCTCCTCAGAAATGTTCCAATTTCGAGAAGAATTGCACAACAAGCAGGGAATGAATATATTTGTGGCACAGAATTGATTTATCATGTTCTTCGCTTCTGGAGAAAAAAAATTTCCAGTAGGAAGTCAATGATAACATTCTATTGTTTGCTAAAGAAGATTCAACTGGAATCTTTTTGTCATATATTACTTTCAAAGGTTATTTTATTATGAGATATATATATATATATATATGTATACATATACTGAAGAACAGTTTTTTTCAGTAAATATTGTATGGTTGAATGGGTGATTCAAGTGAGATCTTGAAAGATTTCTAAAGCCAAGTTGTCAAGGGCAGTAATTATTTAACTAGATATGCATATAACACTGGTATACCTCAGTCTAGGTGATAACATGTACAAAGAATTCCACGTTTAACTCCTCAGATTTGTTGTGTTGGTGAATATTCCTTCAAAGATTAAAAATTTAATTGTTGTATATTTTCTTGTGAATAATCCCACTTTGAACCCGAAAAAAAAACTGTATTCCAAGTGTTGTTTTCCACCCTCTGTGTGTGTTGTGGAGATACAGCTGCATGGCTGGGCTGCACTAGACAATTGTGATGATTAGCTGTTACCGCCTTTTAAGCAATAATTACAATATATGTGATACAGAACCTGAGGGTAATAGAAAGTTAATGATTGAAATACTGTCACAGGCATAGAATACACTCAGGTATAAGGATGCGTAGGAGCTTCTTAGAAAAACACAAGAGTGGCAGTTTGCTATAGTCAGATGTAGTTTGTGTGGCTTCAATTTCATGCATGGTATTCAGAATTAATTTTTTTCATATGTTTTGATTGCAATTTCAGAGAACACTTGGCTTAGTCATCATTATGTTACTTTTCTTTTTAAAGTGCTTTTCTTTATATTTATTGTTAGCTAGATATTGTAACAATAGTACCGTAATTTCATTTTTAATCCCAACCAATAGTAATGTAGATGGTTCATATCTGACTTGGATTTTTCTTAAGAATTTTTTTCTGGGAAGGTTAATGTTAAAAAGAAACAAACATTTTAGTATGTTTAGTGTGAGAAGACCAGTGTATTTCCATTTAGTTAGTGTAGTTGGCCATTACAAGCTGCATGCAGGTGTGTGTAAATCTCTTCAGTTGCAACTTGAACATAGAGACTAAATTCTGTATCATTGCAAACACAATTTTTCTCATACAACAATTGAATTGTAGTATCAATTTTCTGTTCAACTGGATGTGATATGTGTGGATGAATAGTTGATATCTTGTGGTTTATTCAATTTTCCATTTCTCTTTTGTCAGTGGTGTAAATTTTTGTGATATATTGTGCCGAATAAATTGTTAAAATGATGCATATATTTCTTGTTGATAACAAAGCGATTTGGTCTCCGACTTTATTTCATAATAATAATTTTATTGCTATTTTTGCTAATAATGTTTAACAAAAATTAATTAAAAAGAATATTCTTTTATGTGTAATAAGGTATACCATCTGTGTTTGAAAATGCCCCAAAGTCAATTTTCATTTGTATGTATCCTGCAAAGATGGTGGTCTTATCCAATTCAGACCTTAAAAACTATCAAACCCCTCAAATGTACCTGATGTAGAATTATAACTTTTGAAACACACACATGCCAGTCTTAGGCCCCATTCAGAAAGGATGTTCGGAGTACTTACTGCTCTGTTGACTAAATATGTCCGACCACAGACCAAAAAGCAATGCCGCTGATTCCTGATGGTCTCGCCTCCACGCGCACCGTTGCTGCAGGGGCCTAGCAATTAAACCCAGGAGTAGAGATTTAATCCATTTGAAGGCGCAAGTGAAGGGGGTGAGAGCATCAAGGGATTAAGCAGCTTCCTTTGATGAGGGGTTGGCCATATTTAGTCGGCGGATCAGTAAGTACTCGGATCATCCATTCTGAATAGGGCCTTAGTGACAGGCCAGTCATTTAAAACTAATATGCATAATAAGTAATAGTATGAAATGTGGAGTCCAAGGGTGCATTCCCAGAGATTTAGATCGATCCAGAGATTTAGATTAAGATCGACCTAACTCCTTGGGGGTTCAAGCTAAATTGCAGTCAGCCGAGCGCACACCATAGTTAATTACCCCCTTACAGCTTTTAGTAGGTGGGGCAGATGCTTAAGCTGTCTAAGCTGACAGTAATCTAGTGAGAATCCCCACACAGATAGATTGATCTAAAATCTATGGGAATGGGGTCCAAGTGCAGAGACAGGTTGAAGAATGATTTGTGAGTAGGAGAAAATTGCTTTTTCTTTTTTTTAAGGAAAATTTAGTTTAGTGGTTAAATTCCAGAAAGGGGGGGGGGGGGGGGGGGGAATCTCAGATTCAACATGTAGGCCAGCATATACGCCTCTCTTGAATCTAGATAAGGTTTAGTATCGGTGAATAGTTTTTGTTGATTTCATAATGGTAAACTGAAGCACATGGTTGGCTGAGGTATTGAAATGTCATATCCATGTATCTGTCTGATAACTTGATATTACATGTTTAAGATTAATATACAAGTAATGATTTTTTTGTAAAATTTTGCATCCCACAAACCAAAATCCTATTTTAGATAATGCATACTCTATGCAGAAGAAAATCGTCCAGGACATCAGTGTTACTCTTGCTTCAACAGTTCAGGCACCATGGAACAATTTATTCTCTCTCCTCTGGTTTTGGCAAGGCTGGAGTAGCTGTCATTAGAGTATCAGGCCCACAGACTTCAACTGCATTAAAATCACTTTGTAAATCTGATATACCAAAGCCAAGAACAGTTGTATTGAAGAAACTGTTTGATCCCGAGTCTTCAGAGTTGATTGACAGGGGCTTGGTATTATGGTTCCCAAGTAAGTTCCTCTTACTCAGCTTAGAATTGCTAGTGCTGTCATTTTGTGCCTTTGCTGCTCTGTTATATTAAATGGCACTTCAGTATTATAATTTTTATTACTGTTTTTATTTTAGTATTGTAATGCTCTATTTTTATCTTGAGGTAGAAAAATTATCAATTTCAAAGAGAAAAAGAAATATTCTCAGTTCATTTAAAATTTAGAATAGTAAAGTAGTTGTGATTATCTTAATTTGGTTTTGTCCAATGGACTAAATATGTAGCCGACTAAATTCTCTTTGATTACATCCAGGTCCTCACAGTTTCACAGGTGAAGATGTCTGTGAATTCCATGTCCATGGTGGAAGTGCTGTTATCAGTGCTGTGTTACATGCATTGGGAAACATTCAGGGCCTGGAGCCAGCGGCACCAGGGGAGTTTACCAAAAGGTACTACAACTTCATTCAGATTTGTTTCAGATGCCTGAATTTTATCGTTCATAATGTCTTAAGGGTCAAAATCTACTGGAGGTGAGGATGTTTTATTTTGGATTGCTATACTTCTAGGTCTGCTATTCTTGCTATTCTTCAGGCATAACATAGGCATTCTTTCTTTCTGTCCATCCATTGTTTTTTCGTGCATTTTTTCTTTAGTAGGAGAAAGTCTAAAGCTCTTTGCACTTTGAAAAAATCTTACATGTGTGACAGTGCAAAAATAGACAACAAAAATAAAAACCTCAGTAATCACTTCTATATGAAGTTGGCATAAGCCTTAATTTATTTTAGATCATTCCACAATGGTAAGTTGGACCTCACTGAGGTGGAAGGACTGGGTGCATTAATTCATGCTGAAACAGAAGCTCAGAGGCGACAGGCAGTCAGACAGATGGAGGGGGATCTCAGTAGGCTCTACAATGACTGGAGACTAAGACTTTTAAAGGTGCCATGCTAAAAGTTTAAGTTTGGTACACCATACGGGGGAGAACATAGTGCTAAAAATAATGTCAATTCAAATCATCCCCCCCCCCCCCCCCACCACCACCACCACCACCTTGAACCAACTTTTTTGAATTACGTGAACTCCCTCTTGTCTGACTTTAGTTTTGTTCTTCTGCTTTGCATTATCATGTCAATTGACACTAAAATATGAGAATAATTGCTTTGGAAAAGGTTTATGCCAATCAAGGTTAACATCAAAATGTGTCTGCTAAAAAGAACTTTTTTGGTTTATATTTTTTAATTCTTTTAGTGTGTTGCAAATGTTGAGGCCTATATTGACTTCAGTGAAGATGATAACATAGAAGAAGGAGTCTTGGATGAGGGTTGGTATAATAAAATTTCAGCAAAAGTCTTTTGAATATTTTATAGAATCATACCAATTTATGTTACTGTTGTATTCAGTGTATGAATAATTATGGCAAATTGAAATATTGCTCACTAATTAATGATGTTAAATGTGTGCTTTTATGTCTCTCTTATTTTGTATAGAAATTTCTGAACTTTTTCCATTGGGGACATTTTTTTAGGGAATTAAGGCAGATGTCAACTTAGTTATTGATTTAATTGAACACCTTTTTGCAGTACAAGTTAATGTCCAAAAACTTAAGAAAGAAATTGTGAATCATCTGTCAGATAACCGCAGAGGGGAGCGGTTACGTACTGGTGCGCACGTTGTCATTGTAGGACCTCCCAATGTTGGAAAGAGTAGTCTGCTAAATCATTTATGTAAGCGCACTGGTATTTTATTCATTGTCATTGGTTACATAATTTAAACAATAAATGCTTGCTGGTTTTGAAGCTTGTTTTGTAAATAAGATTATTCTTGGACAAAGAACCAAAGGTCGGTTAAAGAAAATAATTAGGTAACTTTGGAGTAATATCTCAAAAAACATTTCCTGAAATATTAAATAAGAATTGTTATTACCACTCCATCCAATTTTCTTGCATAGTTTATTATAATTATTAACAAAACCAATCTCTAATTATTATTTACTGCAATTTATTCATGCTTAAACTTAATACAATATGATATGTGGCTCGTCTCATTTGAGGTGTGACATGTTTTACTTGCTCAGGTCAGCGCCCAGCAGCAATCATATCCCCTACAGCAGGTACCACCAGAGACGTGGTGGAAACAGCTCTGAATATAGGTGGCTTTCCTGTGCTGCTGAGTGATACTGCAGGACTCAGGGAAACTGAGGATGTGGTGGAGAGAGAGGGGATTTTAAGAGCACTGAACAGGTGTGGCAAACTGAACCAAAGACATGCTTAACATATCTATAAAATGACAAGGCAGTTAGAATTTGGCCCAATTTAATTTGAATTTGCTGTGTAGGCAGTCCTGATTTTAACTGTACCATTTTCTTAATATCAGGATTTTTTTTTTTGATTTTGAAAACTTACACTTCATTTTTAGAAATATTATTTGTTTGATTTCAAACAGGGCCAAACAGGCAGATCTGACCATTGTTGTCTTGGATGCTCCATCATTATGGAAACGAATGGAAGGTGAAGACTTTTCAATGATAACTTTACTGAAGGAACAGTTAACTGATATTTATGGGACAAATGAAAATGACACTACCAGACAATCTCAGAATACACAGAATCAGTCAACTAGTCTAACCCAAGATGGTCAACCATTTCAAAACTTGGATCATCAGTGTATTGGTTTAAATGCTGTTTCTGACACCCATGAGACATGCCACAACCTACATGAAGAAGAGGAACCATTTGCTGAGAAAATAATTGTTGTGAATAAAATGGACCTTCTCACCCAACCACTTGATGTAAGGAGACTGGACTTGGAAAGATTGACAGTTTGTCCCTTGTCTTGTACAACAGGGGAAGGGATGGAGGAACTAGTAGAGAGGATTTCATCGAGTATGAAACAAATGTGAGTTCGGGTTTTAGGGGGATCTTGTGTTTGCCCCGTCCCAAAATAAACTTTAAATAATCAAACATTTCAATTATCCTCATATGTAGTTATTAGACAAACTTGAGTCCAACTTAATGTTATATTTTAATAAGTTAAAAATATTCAATTATTGAAAATATTTGTCAAGCTGTCATTTTAATCTTTTCACAGAATCAATTTGATAATGTTTTACATGATGAAAATATCCAATTTGAGGGGAGATTCAGGCTCGGGACTTACAAATAGTCAACTTGTGAGTAGTTTTAAATAATGAATTACTTTTCTTCAAGATGTGGCAACCCCTTGGCAGGAAACCCAAGTTTAACCCATGCAAGATATCGTACACACCTCAAGAATTGTGTTGAAGCCTTGGAAAAATATCAGGACTTGCAGAACAGAGACCTTGTCCTGGCAGCAAGGGCTCTACGATCTGCCATTAGGCAAATTGGGAAGATTACTGGTGCAGTTTCATCAGAGGCAATTTTAGATGTAATATTCAGAGATTTTTGTATTGGCAAATAGTCTTTTTTGTTTTATCAATTTGATAATTTTAGTTATTTGTGCATTTTAATGTGAATTTTTTTTTTCTTTTTTGCAAAAACAGTGGTGTAAGTGCCATACAGTTATCTTCTAGTTAGCATAATAATCCTGATGTGTAATGAGAAATCTTTTATCAAATGAGAGTTCATATTCTTACTAATCAGAAGACGGACAATTGAACAAAAAAAAAAAGAAAAGAAAATGCTCATATTCTTCCCATATTTTTATTTGAAGGCAGTTTTTATACAAAAAGATACCACTCCCTCTTCAAAAATAATCATTTTGAAGCTATGGTTGTCTGATCTACCAAAAAAAAAAATTATAATATACAAGTATATTCATTTAAAAGACAAGAAAATTTGCAAAAAGAACATATCCAATACTAGCTTGAAGAGATGTGAGCCTATTTCCTTTGCTTCGATTTATAAAATGTTCTCTGAAAACAAATGCAAACACCAGGGAATGCATTGGTTTGCAATTAAAAACTCTGAGTTGAATGCTACCAGTGTAATCATACATAAATGCTCTTTAAAACTATTCCAACTTTAACGACAGAGACGTCTAAATGCTCATAAAAAGCTGACAAAGACTTCCAAAGCAACTGCACAAAAACAAAAACACACTAAGCCGATTAGCATTAAACAGTAAAATATACATTATGGCAACTTGAAAAGATATTTCTGCAAGATTTGTGGAGAGCAAGGGAGAGAAGAAAGAGACAAGAAGATCATAATAAACTAAATGAAAATAATGACCTTTCTCCTTGTCTTTTTTCATTAACCTAGGACAAAAATAAAATAAAAGCAAAAGAAACAACCTTTAAATGAATCAAATAAGTGTCCATTCACTTAAAACCCCAACATTTCCATCCACAAACAAAAAGGACCTTTTTACACAACTATTCTCTTTATATTTGAGCCATTGGCTGCAACTACCGAATACCTTTAACTCCCTCATCATAGTAAATATTTAATGTAAAATATCATTTTTGATGATTGTGCAAATATCACAGAACATGTTATCCCAAATTACTATGTAGTCTGGATCATGATATTTATCACAACTGCACCACAATATAATGGAATGTTAAAGCAAAGACCATATTACCGCTATTCACATTTTACCACCTATAACAGGTAAAATGAAAAGGCCCAATACAGCATTTTTTCCCTGTCAAAACAAAAAAGAATTCAGTATCCCCATATATGCTAAGTACAATATGTGCTGCTATCAACTACCTATTGCCTCGAGATAAAGTACTAACATATTTCATACAACTAAAGCATAACAAAAGTATCTGACAGTGATATAAAAATAAACTCCTTTAAACCCCCCGATTTATTTACAATACTTAAATTTCAAGAGAAAAAATGTGCACTATTATCAGTTCAAATGGCTACACTGAAAATTTGAAATGCGCAACCAAAGACTGAAACCATATGGCTTAGGTTTTCAAGAATGCCAACGTAATTTGAGCTTGAGCAATATATATGTATATAACAATATATATAACATTATATTCTCAAGCTCAAGTTAAATTAGCTAAATCATTAGGAAAAGTATGATTGCCAATTTGGTACTGTATAAACATCCATTGAGTTAATGACAAATGTATCTGCCACATGTTTAATTTTTGGAGAATAAAAAAAAGCAGTCAAAATTTTTGCCCTAAAGCCTTAAAAAAATGTGAGATGAATGCATTCTGAATTCTACTGTGCAGGTCCTCCCTCCATGTTTCTCTTCATCTCGTCTATACTGTCCTCAGCAGCTTTAATATCTACTCCTGGTGGAATATCATTGGGGTTCTGAAAGAGTAATTTGTTAGGAAGTTGTTAATTAAATCTGAAATATTTTCTTATGCATTCAACAAATAAGGACGTATTTAGGTTACTTTTTCAAAACAGAAAGAAAGGTAACATGTATTTCACTGGTGTTATTACTCTGGACCTTACCTGTTTGAATTTCAAATCTTGATTTTCATCTTCTTTTGAATGGTTATCAATTTCTTCTTCAAACTTATCCTTTTCATGACCTGCTGGTGGCTGTCCCATATTGCCAACTGGTGCTTGTTTCATGTTACCACCTTGAGCCTGTCCCACACTGCCACCTGGTGCTGGTCCCACATTGCCCCCTGGTGCCTGACCCACATTGCCTCCTGGTGCCTGTCCCACACTGCCACCTGGTGCCTGTCCCATATTGCCCACTGGTGCCTGTCCCATATTGCCATCTGGTGCCTGTTCCTTACTGCCATCTGGTGCCTGTCCCATACCGCCAGCTGTAGCTTGCCCTATAGTACCATCTAAAGTTTGTATTCTATTGCCAGCTTCAACCTGTCCCTGGGAACCAGCTGGTGCTTGTCCCTGACCAACACTTTCTGTTACGCCTGGTGCCTGTTCACCATCTGCTTTACTCTCTTCTGTAAATGTTTTTGAAAACTTCATTAATTTAGACATTGTTGAGTATGAAATTTCTACAACAAATGATGGAACTATGGTGAACAGCGATAAATGGTCCTTAATAAAAATAAAATGATTTGATTCAGTAGTTGATAGTTCAAAGGTAAATAAATATGAGCCTCAAATGTTACACAGAAAAATTGTTTTGAATTCAACTAATAAAATGCTACTAAAAACTGATGTAGACCATATTTATGTAACAAACTTATTAAAAAAATTATTTAAAAAAAAATCAAGTTCCTTTAGTGACAGTCCTGGCAAAGTGAACCACAGTAAAAATCACACTTTAAATACTTAATATATTCAAAATAAAAAATGAGGAAATAAAAAGGGAGAAACACAAATCACATACTACATCATGTCTTAAAACATGGTTTGAGCAGAAAACAAAAGGCTATGTGGTGTCATATTCCAAAGAAAGTGACAACATGCACAAATGCAGCATAGAGCATAACCTAGCCTTTTGCTTTCTGCTCAAACTGTGGTTTAAGCCACTTCTCGTAAAGCTTTATGCAATATAGAATTCAATAGTATAATAGAGCATCCTCTATTCCACATGAAGCTCCATGCCTTGTACTTTATCTATGAAACAAAATATTTAAAGAAGGCAGGACAAAATAAGGGTAAATGGGTTATATATTCAATACAAAAAGCCTCTATGGTGATTACTCAACATTTTCAACAAAAAGAATCAATGAATTTCATTAAAAATGTTTTGTTAGTAATGCTTCAAAATACTAATTTGTAAGTTTTTAATAGAAGGTTGGAACTATTTTGAAAAGCACATTTGTAACTAAAATGGTAAATCTTCAAAAAGTAATATTATAACAGGGTAAGTGAGGTATTTGAAAATTCTGAGTAATTACCACAGATTTGTGTACACTCTGCTAAGCAGTCTAAAAGCAGTGTCACAACACGGATCAGGTTTATTATATGTATTGCATTACACGTTGCAGTTGACCAGATATAGGGCTGCAAAACCATATAGTATACTTCTCATATTCACTAATTATTTATACTTGAATATTTGTATATTTCAAAACGTGGGAAAAAAACAAAAAATTCTAACAAAAAAAGTGACAAGAACAATTTTTTACAAACCCATGGAAAAACACAAACAGAAAATAATCAAATACTTCCAAGAACTATACCCTAGTCTCACCTGGAGTGTTTACACTTTTTGTCTTATTTCTGGCTCCCCCTGTCTGTACAGACACATTCTGAGAGTGTGGAGAGTTGCCTGTATATGTATCATTTTTCCCTTCACCCACATGGGAATTCTGATTATCTACACTGGAAGTCCTATTGTTATTGTCAGTCCTGTTGCTGTTTGATATAGGACCACCACCTTGGGACACAGATATGGAACTACCTAAAACCAAGGTTGACAGGATGACAAGAGAAGCAGAGAATAGCATGGGGAGAGAGAAAGAGGGGGGAAGATTATAAAGACCATACAGTGATGTTCTATTTGAGGTACTGTTTTATCGTCTCAAAAAGATAATTTGTTGTAAAATGCTTTAAAAATCTGAATACTTGAGAAGAACTTCATAATTTACATTTGTCAATTTCAGTTTTAAAGGAAAGGATATAAAATATGTGACATCATTGCCACATGTTATCAAATACTTGAAATTACATAATGCATTACCAGCCTATTATTTATTCCTAAGAAGCCAATTTGAAGAAGTTTTCGTAAAGAAAGATATGCCAGTCTGTTAAGGTACCACAAGCAATGGATCCACAGTGATAATAAGCATTTGAAATCAATACTTGAGGAGCATATACCTCATAACAACTACAGAAAAGCCAAATAAATCAACTCCTTATAAAGAACAAGGCTATAAGAAAAACATATCTTCTGCATCATCAAAATATATGTAACTGAAAGTCTACACCTCATTCTCCAGCAGACATGGATCTCTCAAGCAACTGACCAAGTGTACATGAATTTTCTTCAACTCACCATAAGACACTTAAAAGAAAGACCTGCATTAGTCCATTCACTCGACAGCTATTTTTTAAGCTAGTCCAACCCTGAAGAGGGCATTCCTTAGCCTTTACCCACCAAACCATTATGTAAATATACACACATATAGATACCATTTTCCAGAGTCCATCCACCACAGACATTTACTTCCCAATCCAGGTCAGAGACAAGCAAATCACCAACAAAAACTCACCTCTTGAGTTAGAACCTAAATTCAGCAACCAGTTAAGAAATGACGGGGCTTCTGTCCCACCGTCGCTATTAGTATCAGTAGTAGTAGACACAGGGATAATTGAAAAATTGCTCCCACTACCCGTGGGGTAAATGGTTGAAGCAGCCAAGGTGAATGCCCCACTGTCTAAGACCACATTCTCAACCACAGCTTGTGTACCTGTTGTTGTTTGAATATCACTGTCGTCGGAAGATGTATCAAATTCTTGAGGCTGGTCTGTGTGACTGCTAGTGCTTTCTTCGTCTGGTTGACCAACAACTGGAGGTTTCAGGGCAGATTCCAAAGGTGCATTGATTTCATTGCTGAAAGAACTCCCAGGGGGGTTGGCATCTCCACTCTGAGGGTATGGCAAAACACCTTCAGATCCAGGTGGGTTGTTCTCAATTATAGGGGACGCCATGTTACCATTGGCAGCATTGAACTCTAGCGCTGAGTGGACAGTGTTTGGGGGAATGGCATTCGATTCAACAGGCTGCTGTAAAATGGGGGCCAGACCCTGGCCACTGTCAATGTCACCAGTCCTGGAAACAGCCTGATAAGCAGTTTCAACAGGTTGGCCAAATTCTGCTGGAAGCCCCACAGTTCCTGGCTGCTGTCTTCCCATTGGGTTAACGACGTAGTTTGCATTTGCACCTGGTGACTCATAACCACCTTGGGGATTCTGATAAACATAGGGCTGTCCTGCTCCTGGTGGAGAATTGAGATGGTTTTGAGGTGGAGAATGCTGACCAGGTACAACAAAATGCTTGAAAGGGGAAGTATTAGCAGCCAAATAAGACCCAGATGACTCCTGACCACCAAGATTATTACCACCATGACGAATTCCCTGACTATTACTGTTATATGTTCCACTAACTTCCCAAGGTAATTCCTGACCAGTTTCACCATCCTGATAGCCTAAAATATATTCTGTGGTTTCAGACCTGAACATGCAACTTCATTTCAACCACCATTTTCACTGGAGCAATAGAAAAAGCCAACGTAGCACTTGGAACCAACAACTCTGACTGCAGTCCCATTCTCCACATAGCTGATCTTAGATTTAAACCAATATTATATGAATTCTCATGTACATCTAAAAAGAAGGCCCATCCAAAGAACAAGCTAAAACTTCATAAACTTTCTTCCATTCACAAATGAAGTCTCCACGTAAAAGGCAATGAAGTAATACAGTAATAGAACAGTATAACCTCGACAAAATCCTTTTTTCACTTTCCCAAATCTTAAACAGGGATTGATATCCCAAAGCAAGATCAAATTGGTAAATGACCATCCAAACCAAGTAACAGATACACTTGCAAATATTTGGTCCCCAAAAGAAAAGAACATGGACGTATTTTTACATATATTCAGAACTTGTTATTTTAGAGTTGAAATTGCAGACAACCCTTCCCTTGTCATTTATTTACTTGATGATCATAAGTCTCATAACTGATTGTAAAACATGGATCTTTTTTTCCTACATGGCTTCAAATAACTCACATTAAGCAGATCAGTATCTCTTTTAAGCAATACTTTATAAGCAAAACAAGAGGAAGTAAAAGTTAGCAATGAAAATGGCATCCAGTGAAAGCCAATCTAAACATGGTGGATAAGACAATTTAAACATGTTAGAAACAAAATAAATTTGATACCAAATGTCTTAATTACACTACACAACTTAATTATAACTTTCAACAATGTGTTTTCATTGGTCTGTACCTTGCTGAGATGGTAAATTCCCATTTAAACCTTGCTGCTGTTGTTGTTGTTGTTGTTGCTGTTGTTGAGGTTGCTGTGTCAATTGGCCTTGGTTTTGCTGGAACTGTCCCTGATGAATTTTATATAAAATGTTTTGTGTTATAACTAATACTTGCTATTAAGTGAAAATCTAATAATGATTGTACTAAAATAGTACTACAAATGATGAACAACATTTGTACACAGAAAAAAAGTGACATTTGCCACATACATTGAAAATAGATGATAATCAAAAGAGAAACAGTAAAAAAGATAAAACAATTATTAAAAGATGACCATGTTTGACCAGTGTTGACAAATACTACCTTTGTGCAAAACACAAAAGAACTATTAGAAAAAGCCCATGGTGACTGGCCAATCAGAGGCCTATAGCTAGTACAATTCTATAATTATAAATTATGATAATCTGATGTATACTCCACCTGCACATTCTGACCAGACAGATCCTGAGCTGGCTGCTGTCCATTCCCCTGCTGTTGTTCAAGTGGCTGAAACTGGCCAACCTGTCCACCTTGCTGTGGAAACTGGCCACCTTGCTGCTGTGCTGCTGGATTGTTCCCTTGTTGCTGGTTATCAAACTGACCAGCAGATTGCTGCTGTGGTTGGCCTTGCTGAGCATTGGGGAGACTGGACATTGAACGAAATTGTTTTATGAAAATTATACATAGGTATAAAAAAGTTTACATTTTTATCTAACATATACTTACATGCCCCAAGGATAGAAATGATAAAGAATATTAAATTTGATGAAATGTTATGAAGTCACATGTCACCTAATGTCAGACATGAACCCAGGTTTCCAAAAAAAAAAAAAATCTGGACATTTATCATTTTATTGCAGACCTTGACGAATCTTAGAGACCATCACAATTGAATTAAAAATGCAGAATTCTGTGGAAAGGGCTCATGTCTGTAATATGCAGCATCCAAACTATTGATTTTAATCCTCATATATGTTATAAACCACCTTCTTGAAACTTTCTTAAACAATCTGTTATAGGTCTTAAAAAGGTCATAGTGCCTCTTCCATGCTGAAACGACTATAATACACAATATATCACACTCTGGATACTTTGGTCTTACTTTTGTGGATCAGGCAATTGCTGTCCTTGGAGCAAACTTTCAATTCTCTGCCAGATTGGGGAACCATAGTCCCTGGTGATTACATCCTGGAACTTTTTCCTCTGTCGCTGTAGAGGCTCTTCACAGTTAGTGCTGAAAACGTTCCAAGAGATTTAAGTATGGTATGTACAAAAAAAGATGAGAATCAAGACAACTGAAGAGAAGATATGCAAGCTTTCAGTCAAACTTCTTCATCCAGATCACTGACCTTAATAGAGGAAAACTGAAATAATATTACTTTGAAATCATTATTCAAGACTGAAATATTCTAGAATTTCACTGTAACATCGAGTGTCCTAGAATAATTTATTTTCAAGAGAATGGACAATGCAACCATTAAGTGGCATAGCAATCCATGCTCATGACTGAAACATTAAACTTTATGTTTGCATACATAATGAAAAGTTTGATGGTGAATTTCAAATTTGCCCTTCATGAATGAAGAATTAATTAAGCATCCAAACGCAATTTTGTGTATTAGAGATGAGCCTAGGTTTAAAAAAAAAATCTCTAAACATTTACCATGGGACCCAACACCTAACCAGCCGAACCATCAGAACTGAATTTAAAAATGCGGAGTTCAGCACTTTGGTGGAGGGAGCTCATGTATGGTGCATACAGAAGCTATCATATCAATTTGATCAAAAACATGCTGGTATTATCAAATCAAAGTTTAATCAGCTAACTGTTGATGACTAATATCCAGTGCATTATAAATCATCACTGCATTTGTAGAAATAGTAGTTGACATATTTATATAATATTCTTAACAATTTTCTGTTTTTACTCATTACATTTGACCAGTAAACTTCATCATGCTCTTATGTTTTTTAAATATAAACTGATTTCATATACACATCACAGTTTATCACAATCAGAACTACGAAGCAGGTTATGAGGTAGAGATCATAATACAGAATTGCCACACAGGTTACTTTACTACACTGTTTATACTCAAAGTTTCACATGAGTTACAGTGACCAAGAGATAGAACTAGAGTAGAATGTGTTTGTGGAGAGGGAGACAGATAGAGAGAAAGAAAAAAAGAAAGAAAGAAAGAAAGACAGAGAGTATTAATAATTTAGAGTACCTTTGTGATACAGCTGTTCTCGCCTTATCTTTTGCTTGCTCCAGTTCACCTAATGTCTGCTTATAGTCACCTGGAATTTTAATTAGGACACATTTTGATATCAAACTGATTGTATTCATCTGTGATTTCTTATTTGCCTTATGCTAAATATAGATAGATCAGCTATTCAGTATCAGAATGTTTCATGCATAGAATCAATATCTTAAATCGCTGGGAAGTAATGAAGACTGAAAGAAACTGCTGTGGATTTAAGTATTCTTATATATTCTCAAATTAATTTCACATACGTATATATACATAAAAGCATTTAATGTATTCAGTTGAAAAAAAGCATATATCCAGGTCATTTTTTCTGTCTCAGTGGAATATAAAATGGCTTGCCTGTTTTAATACCATTGTACATAATGACATAAAAGGTAACAAGTGAGATAGTGTACCATCCAAAAAAAAAAAAAAGAATACTCACCAAGTAGTTTTTCCATAGCATTTGCAACGGTGGTCAAATTGCTTCTGCATACTGACTAAAAAAGAAATGAAAAAATCGCTTATACATCACCCTCCCTGTATTCAAATGACACTACTAGAACAAAAAAACTTAGTCAAAAAATTATTTTAGTTCCACAACACTTTCCCTTCTCTTTAACTCTATAATTGTGTACTTCCATGCTTCCATGATTCCATTTATTCTATTTCTCCTGATATACATGAATCTCACAACAAAAAAAAAACATGGCCCCGTAACTCGAAAGCATCACACGTTGCGACCGAGCACAAACGTCTCGATTCCATAACTCGCCCATACTGGTCACATATAATAATACATTGTAGCCTCTTTCTGATATCGCTATAAGCAAAGTGCGATGCTTTCTAGTTACGGGGTCCATATTTCTTTTTAGCATGGATAATATATCAAAAATCTTTTGTTATAAGATGAAAGCACATTTATNAACATGGCCCCGTAACTCGAAAGCATCACACGTTGCGACCGAGCACAAACGTCTCGATTCCATAACTCGCCCATACTGGTCACATATAATAATACATTGTAGCCTCTTTCTGATATCGCTATAAGCAAAGTGCGATGCTTTCTAGTTACGGGGTCCATATTTCTTTTTAGCATGGATAATATATCAAAAATCTTTTGTTATAAGATGAAAGCACATTTATATTCAGTAAGTGCTGCTTCTTTTCATTTCCACTGTTGTAAATAATGTTCTTACAGCACAATACCATGCTACCTGTAATGACTGTGTTCAGATGGCATGACCACACAAAACACAAAGGTGGAAGGGTTGGGTGGTGGGGGGTAAAACACATTCCTATTATATGAAAGATTAACAAGGCATAAAAACCCCACCTTTGCTGCTTACTAATATTAGTCCTTATTTTTTGCAGTCTGAAAACATTTTTTAAAACTGTTCAAAATTTTGCCTTAAATATCTGATTTAGGTGTACTACAGCATTGTCAAATCCTTTTTGGCTTCACCATAAAATCAGGTAAGCTAAATCAAAGACAAGAATATAATTTTGGTATAGATCAAATGGTATTATTTTTCGAATGAGCTGTTGCCTCCAAGGGACAATAAATTCTATGCACAGTTTGAGGAAAACATGTTCACATAGCAGTGAGCTCTCATTCATTTTAACATTGCTTCTGTAAAAATTTTACCAAATTGGTTAAATATTAAAGGTACTCTCCATGGGTTTGAAACTTCCCCAAAAGCTTACTTTTGCCATCCACAGCTTCTTATAAAAACCTTACATACACCTGACATACATTTTAACTCCTTATATATTTTTTTTTCTGCAGCGTACTTGATGTTATATTTACAAAGGAACATATACTGTAGGGAAATGGTCGCTTGTTATAATGAGTGGCCAGTCATTTTCAACTAAATCAACCTTTAAAAATTTAATTAAGGGTCAAATCCAAGTGCAGAGAGGGATAGATAAATGATTCATGAGTATGAGAATATTGCTTATTTTCCTGGGATTCTGGGAAAATACATTTTGGTGGGAAAATCTCACAGAGTTGCTTTTTAATGCCTCTAAAACAATAAGTTTGTTTAAAATTGTATTAAAATTTAGCCAATCACAAAATGACTCCAGTTTGTGTACCTCTATGAAAGCTTTATTAGTATGGACAGAAAAAAAGTTAAATGACTCTAGTTAAACTAAGTTTATGTAACTCTGTGAAAGCCTCATTAGTATGAAAGGAATACAAGCAACCAAATATTTCCTGAAGCCAAACACTTAGTATGGTCAGATTTCATTCATTTCAACTCCACAGGAAAGTCAGTTATATAATATGCTATAACATAGCTGAATGGAATCCAGCGTGACTATGATTTAAGCCTAGATCCAATGATATATGACATATATATATATATATGACTATCCACTTGGATAAAACCTGTCAGCTAACAAGTTTAGGATTCTGGGTTCACATCAAACAGACTCAATAATTTTATATCTTGGTAAATTCAGAAGACTGATGACTTTTACAACTTCCTCCAATATATCATGTGTATGCAGCCCTTTATGACTTCAAGGTGTATATTTTCCCCATGATACGCCTTGGGAAATGAGCAAATTAAGCATACCTTTAGGTCATACAGCTGTATGTGTTAACTTTTAGCATGATTTGCCATATAAGTAAATGCAAGAATATGATGTCATATATAGTAGATGGTTGCACATTCTTGGTGTATGTTGTAGGGCACTCTATGATATTCTACTTTAAAGTTCAGCTAAAGTTGCATTACAGATCTATAGAACAAGTACTTTTACAAACAAAAGAATCATTCATTCACAATATCTAATGGAACAGTGAAAGCATTTCGACAATAACCTGCATAAAACCTTGCCATTTCAAGATAGGCATGAGGTTATAAATACTTAATCTATTATCTACGCAGAAGTCTATGCCTGTATATTCATATATTAATACTAAAGACTGCTATTTCACATGCACAGCTGCTGCAGCCTTTTCATATTTTTCAGCACAGAGTATGTTTAGTCAACTAATCTGGAACATGTAAAAATGATCAATAATTCAGCTGTAATGTAGGTCTGATGATGATTCACTATCATCCATGAAGACATTTTACTGCGAAGTTAAAAAGTTTTTCAATAAATATTGCAACACTGAAAATAATTCATCACTGTATGATATTGAATGTTAATTGTCATCAAATAAATTGCAATTGCACCACTGTATAAAACCATTTCAAAGAAGCTATCTGCTTTTTATAGAGAGGATTTTCCAACTGAAATCTTAAATGACATTTTCATCATATCTTTGACACTGACTGAAAAATAATGAACCGGAAGAATTATTAATGACACATACTTTGTGTTCACATACTGTGTGAACTGTTCAAATTCACATGATCAATGTGACAAATAATAAATTTAATATTTTTTTCAAAAAGTTACAACCGATAAAGAGGTTCTGTTAAATACATAAACCGGTAATGCATGGCTCGATGCCCTATTGATAAAAAAACATATAAAAACAAAGGTGCAGTTTCTTGATTCTACTGAATAATTATTGTGATAGGAAAGATAAATGTCATTATAATTTAATGGATTGCCATGGACACAGAACAGCGCACTTACCACTTCATCTCTACATGTACCCGTTTCTTGCTTGTGTTTATCAATTTCATCCTTTAAATGACTAATCTGCGTACTCAGATCGTTGTTCTCTACAAGTTTCTGGCTCGATTCTTTCTGAACTACTTTGAGATTGTCTTCATTTTCTTTCATTTGGCTCAATAAGGCCTCCGCCCGTTTTTCAATGCTCAACTTGTTCTGAGTCGCTAGTCTTAATTTCATAGAGAGATCAGAAACTTCTCTCAAAAGTTCACTGTTGCGTGAAGAGACACTCCAGTAGTTGAATGCTAAAATTGCAATCACTACAAACAGTCCAATTATGACAAAAGGCGGAGATCTTCCAGAAGGCCTCATTCCTCCTCTCGGTGTTCCGCTCGACGCCATGTTGTGTGTGGCGACCTCAGGGAAAGGTGAAGGTCGTGTCAGTACAGGTGTCAGCAGCGGATGTATTCCTACCTTAGAAGTCTTCGTGACGTGCCTACCCACGCATCTCCCACATGACAGACATTTATTTCTTTTCTTTTCTTTTTCTTTTTTTTTTCGCTTTTATCTGTTATATTTCTAAATGGTATTGAATTATTTTAAGGAATGATAAGCCAAGAAAGAAATAAGTTTCTTACCTTTTTGCAAATGTGTAAATCATGGAAATTTTAAAATGCATACTTTGTTAATACCCGAAATATTCGTATTCAGTAACGAAGGTTTTAGCATAATTCCATGGTTTTATTTTATTTGAAAATAACAACCCTTTGGAATAATGTTCACACCTTATTAATACAGTACTAACAAAAAATAAACTGCGCTACATACGTATTTCGAAATGCCTGTTTATTTTACCAAGGAGTTGCAACAGACACATTTTGTCCTCAACCTAAGATATATTTTTCACAATGACTGGTAACGAAGGTTTTTCAAATTCCTTTTACAGAGAATGCAGTTTTATTGTGTTTCGTGTAAAACATTTTGACTGTGCCCTGTCGCCATATTGTCTAGCTTATCATGGATGTTTATTAATTAAAAGTTTAAATAAATAAATAAATAAATAAATAAATAATAATAATAATAATAATAATAATAATAATAATAATAATAATAATAATAATAATGACTAAAAATAATGACCCGCCGCAAAAGCAAAAGATGTCACGAATTTTTTTTTTTTTTTTTTTTTTCAATTTTTAAAGGCTGGCGACGCTGCAAAAATAGCAGCAAGCTATATATATATATTGCATTGTTTTAAATTAATATTTTAACTATTTTCTGAGATGTTAGACAACATATATTCGCTCCCTGACAATTAAGTTGCGAAGTTTCTACTTTAGTAAAAAATAAACTAGATCGACTGGAGAATGTGAGATGGTAATGCTAGGGATTCGACACTTAGTTGCTAGACTTATGTTATTAAAGCTCCACTTGGCCAAACAAGTTTTGGCTCGCTTATTTTTAAAAAATGAAAAAATAAATCAAATATACCTATATATATCTTGAGAATCAGTCAGTACCGGTATGGCCACGTTTGTTGATATGTTTCTTGCCTTCACTTGACAGAGGCCTATAATGGGCGTGACTCACCCTGAGTTATTGTTATAAATCATTATCATTATTCTGTAGATTAATTAAGAGACCAAAACCAAAATATTTTATTAAGCTTAATTGGAAATATCACTGCAGCATGCCACGTTGGCAAAGCTGAAATCTGGACAAGTGTACGAAAAAAAATTTATGTTTGATTTTTTT
Source organism: Lingula anatina (assembly GCF_001039355.2). The sequence continues at coordinate 213,806 of NW_019775526.1, forward strand.
AATTTGATTTTAGAAAAACCAATGCCGGTGAAAAATTGTGATGAAAATAAAAATGTAAATAAACATAAAAACTGATATAATGAAATAGATCCCTTTATATGAGTATGAAAAAAAAAAAAAAACGATTGAAAGAAAAATATTTAGGGCATCGCACAGGTTTAATTTGCTTTCCCCGTGCCATAATCAAACACTGTAACTATACATAATGTATCTCATATGTCATCTTGCTATGGTGTTAAATAATTCAAAAAGACTGGCATTCAGCTAGGCTGAATCGCTTTGTAGAATCAATCAAATCAATACCCATGTCCCCATGAGAGTATTAATGCTATATATCATATTAGCTATCCCCGTTGAAAATAACCTTATTGAATTTCCACTGATGCATTAACATGCAATTAAAGATTAAAAAACATGTACATATGATACTTTGGAAGCTCTTTCTTTTATACCTTAAACAAACACATTATGTACCTCATATTTACAGAGCATTACATTTTCTTTGTTGTGTGCAAAATATTTAGTTTACCGTTGCCAAGCAATATATTTACCGCACGTCACAGATTTGACCTATTTATCTACAGGTGCGCGCCGCCATCTTGTTCCTGTTTAACACCCATGGGTGCAAAATTATAGATTTTTATCACGATACTCTGTTATTCTTCGCTTCTACTACGGTAAAACAGAAACTGAAACATTTGACACAGGAGCTATATACACGAAGATCAGGATATAATCAAGACGGCGCAAGGAAGAGATGAAAGATGCTCCTGTCATAAGATACATTGTAGAATGGTAGCGGTATTTTGGAAATGGTGTTGTTGGACAGCGATACTGTTCATCTGTTTACAAATAGGTGAGTTTCAACTTCAACGACTTTATATGATTGTCTGCTGTCATTTATATGTCCTTTGAGTACCAGGGCTAGTTTTTATATAACCTTTTGGTCAACTGTTATGTGTTGTCCAGAAATAAAGCCACCGTAACTTGTAACTTGCAAAGGTTACGTCATGCTAGCTGTGCCTCTCAAGCAGAATGGCTTCATTCAAAAAGTATATGTACAGGTAGTACCCTGAGAAAAAATGCACTTATGGTTAGCCATATTCAGTACAAAAGTTGATTCACTTCACACAGAGTAACGAAGAGAACAACATACGTACATGTACTAGTATATATACAGTAGTACTGTAGATGCAAATTGTACCAGAAGTAGTAGTAGTAGATCCCAATGCAACCAAGGCTAGCTTTTAGACTACCTGCAATTTTTAAATAAGCATTGGAATTCGTCAGTGTTTTGTATTATACCCTCGTCTTGAAAATGATTATTTATGAAAGTTTTGTTTTGCAAATAAGTTAATCTGAAGCAGTAGTAGATCCCCATGCAACCAAGGCTAGTATTTAGCATACCTGCAGTTTACAAATATTGAAATTGGTCTGTGTTTTGTTTTAAACCCTTGCATTGAAAATTATTATTTATGAAAGTTTTGATTTGCAAATATGTAAACTTACCTTGAAAATTATTTATGACAGTTTTTGATTTGCAAATAAGTAAACTTGCATTGAAAATTATTTATGAAAGTTTTGATTTGCAAATAAGTTAATCTGAAGCAGTAGTAGATCCCCATGCAACCAAGACTATAGCTTTTAGCATACCTGCAGTTTACAAGTATTGGAATTGGTCATTGTTTTGTTTTATATCCTTGCATTGAAAATTGTTATTTATGAGAGTTTTGATTTTCAAATAAGCAAATTGGGAAATAAAGTTGTTTCTTCAAATAATTCCATACTTCAAATTGATATGTAATCATCTACCCAGTGTCCATGAAGTTTATTAATTAATTGATAATCATAAAGCATCTAAAACTTATGTAAATAAGTTGAGAATTAACTGCTTACTGAACTGGCCAGTATTTTATCTGCTTGCAATCAGACTTTCTCAGGGAATGGGTTTATTTCGCTATCACAAACTGTTGTGAAAATAACTGCTATTGAAATGGCCATGAAACTTCAAAAGTCTAATTATGGAATTTGTTGCACATTTTTGACACTGCTTTTCAGCTGGATAACAGTTGCATATTTCTATTTAGCAATTTACTTAAGCAAACATAAATTTAATATAAGGCTAACTTTTTTCAGCCAAGAAAAATTGACCACTGAGGACCATGATTACACCCCTTTTTTGATGGATTGATATAATTTATCATTCAATCATATTTTTTGGCTAGGGGGATACTAGTAATTATCTTTCATAAGGTCTTCTCTAGCATCTATTTTGTTGAAACCAATATTTTCTTAAATATTCTGCTGTCATGCAGAAAAAAATGAAAACTTTTCAGTTTTGAATTTGAAAATATATTTCACATTTTATGATATTTTGGTTACAATTTTCCCCACATTTTTACATTTCAGATACCACTTCAGCAGTATGTGACTGTGATATAGACTGTGCGGGTAACTGCACTGCGGGGACATACTGGTCTGCTGCCTCCAGTAGCTGTCAGACATGTGACACTGGATATTAGTAAGTGCAAATCAATTGATGTAATATTGACTTTCCCCTCTGAATTAGTGTGTAACATAGAAATTTATGACTCCAAAGACATTGGGCATAGATTCAGGAAATATCTATCATAGATCTTTTTTTTTTCTGTAATCCCAGCAAAGTGTTCACTGGGAAAATGATGAATTTTGAGCACAATGATTATTGTATGTATATTTTCCTTAAAAAACTTCACTGGGTTGCTGGGCCAAGAAAATACCAAATTTCGTAAATTTAATATAAGTCAGATTTTCATAAAATATCATCTGATATCAGACTAGTGGCTATGACACACACTGCTAGAGTAATACCTTTTTCTTTTCATGGAAATCTTTGCCTCTCTTGTTCAAATATTTCAGTTTAAGAAAGATTTAAACTGGATTTAAATGTTAAAGAAAAAGCATTGTATTAATTTATTTCTAATTCTTGATTCTGTAAATATTTTTTTGGAACATTTGATATATTTTTTTAAAGATTAGGCTTTTGAAAATCAAAGAAAATCTTAACCTAATTAAATATTATTATGTGCAATTATTTTTGAAGATAACTGTTGACTTTTCATTATTTTGTGTTAAAATTTTAATATAATGTACATGTAACTGAATGCGTCACTTCTGGGGGTGGGAGGGGTGTTTTCCAAAAGATTTTTGTTTTGGGTAAAAGAAATTTTAAGAGGGATAATAAGGCTCCATTTTCTAGTATCTAACTAAACTTTCCAGTTAACATAAAGCAGTCTAGGTTTTAAAAATAATCATTGTTGAAAGTTGATGATCTTGCATATATAGTTATGATCAGCTTCATATATGAATCACCCTTATAAATTAAAGGTTTGTGCTCTTTAGATGTTGAAATATTTAAAGATTATCATGCAAAAGTTGTTTATTGCTGCACTAACAATTTTGGCTCACTTTCTGAGTGGATGTATTTACACTAATAAAGTTACAGTTAATCCGTGATGAATAAACAACAACAAAAAGATCACAGTCTACATTTTCAGCAAATCTAGCAGCAAAGTCATGCTATGTGAAATTACAGCCTTTATCTTAGCATTCAAGTGTGTTTTGTGCTCGTGTTAGACCCCTTATCAAAATTCAAACATCATCAATATCGCGAAAACAGGCAAAACAAACACTTGATGGGCATAAAACCATTACAACCTGAATTGCATTTGGATATGTGCGATTGTGCATGTTTGTGTAAGCTCATGCTAAGCCTAGTGCTGCAGCAAAATTCTGTTGAAACAGTTTTTGATTAGGACGAATTGAAACACATGGATGAAAGTGATAAATAGAAATTAACAACCCTTTCCTTCCTCCAGACGATAAATTAACGCTACAAGGATGTTATACCATGCATTTTAGTCGCAGCCTTTTGAATAGGTGCACCGCTCTGTTTGTCGTACTGATGTAAAGGTTTGCTTTGGCTTCACATTCATTGTTGTCATAACTGTAGACAATCCAGATTACTGTGCCAGAATAGAGCTGCCCAAATAGAATAAGCAAACACATTGCCCTATTGAAACCCGTGAAACACTTTGGATTTAATAAGAGACATGCTTTATTTGGTTCTGGGGAGGGGTACTAGAGAGCTGAAAGGTTGCATGAATACACAAACCAAAAAGTGTGCTATGTATTTTAGAAAGGGCACAACCTTGGGTCTTTTATGTACCAGTGAATTAGCGACTATGACTCCTTGTTTGATATTTCTGTTTGACCCTCTTGGGTGCTTAGAAGTTAAATTACCATTAATTCAACATGAGTTTCTTATTGTGTGTTCTTTTCCACTTGAAGAAGGTCCCTTGAATTAAAGTTGTTTTCTATAAGTAATAAACCTTGATTTAAAAAATCTTAAAAGACTTTTTCCGTTTTTTTTTTAATATATGTTATCAGATTTCTTTGTCTTTTTTTTTATTTGATTTTTGGTTATAGTAGAGTTGAATTTTAACAAGAACTTCTAATTTACCTTAAAAAATGAAGGAATTTCAGAATTTCTGAAAAAGAAAAACCTACCTAAGACAGATTATTGAATTCTTGCAAGCAAACACAACCTATCTATCAAAAAATGAAAATAATGTTTGGTGATCGAAGCATTTGACATATTTTTTAAATAAAAGATCATTGCCAGATTCACATTACACAAGCAAAGATCTTGATAAATAGATTTAAACAAACGAAGTTAAAGATTGATAAATAAATTGAAAAGAATGAATAAAGGAAAAGATACATAAATACACAAACAAAAAATGAAGACAAATGAATGAAAATAAAGTTAAAAAGAGAGAACATCAAATAATAACAAATTGTTTTCTCTCTGTAGTTGTCCAGGGTCAAATTCATCCCGCATCCCCTGCAGTGCAGGTACTATGAACAATGCGACAGGCTCCTCAGATAGCAGTGCCTGTATAGCATGTGCAGCTAATGAAGTAAGCAGTGGAGGGGCAGCTGTGTGTGACCTGTGTCCAGTAGGGTATAGCTGTACAGGGTCAACTAGCACCACAGCCTGTGTTCTGCCTCAGTATTCACAAATAGGAGAGACAATGTGTAATACATGCCCCAACACCAGCATATGTGCAACGACTACTGGAGCACCTCAGGTAAGAGACCAATAGGAGGCATGCAAACTGTCAGTTAGATTTTCTCTTAAAAACCTCTTTCTGTTTGATGTTTAAGCACATGCAGGCAATCGTGAATAGCCAAGGATTCAATCACTGTCTGTATTAGAGTTTCTCAAGACTTGTTTCTCAACATAGTAAAGAAAATTTTGTACATTTCTTTTTAGTTTTCCTGGCCCTAATATTTGATGAATCTCTTCATGTTTAAAAAAATATTTCCTATCTATTTATTTTCGGCAATTTATGTGAGATGTGTACAGATATCAGTTTGAATGTACTACTGGATGGTGTCTTACTAGCACATTGTTGTTTATCCTATAGGAGTGTCCTGCCGGTCAGGTGCCTAACTCTAACCAGAGTGCCTGTGAGAACTGTGCTGCTGGTCAGTACAGACGGTCATCTGACCCAGCGTGTCAAGACTGCCCACTAGGTAATGCATGTGGTCATTGGTTTTAACTAAAAATTGTTTTCTGGCATATTTTTGCACACCACATTTGTGAAAAAATTGATTCTCTAAAAAGTGGACAATTTGACAAGTTTATTTTTCAAACTTATTTGGAAAATATTAATTCATAGATATTAAATATTTTTGGGTATGTTTGAGTTATCAAATTGTAAATATTTTTATGCATCCTCTCTCTATTGGAAACAGAAATTTATGAATTTTTGTCTGTTAATTCAATTACAAATACAGCTACATTTATTTTCATGTTGGAATACTGAAAAATAAAAAAATTGACCTGTTTATGGCCATATTTTCATTTTAGGATACAAGTGTCCTACTGGGGGACTCTCTGCTCCAATAGAATGTCCAACAGGGTATTATCAGAATGTGACCGGTCAATCTGCGTGTGAAATATGTCCAGCTGGTCATGAATGCTCGGACCCTACTGCGGCCACTGCCTGCTTAGCTGGACAGTATGCTGTAGCAGGGTCAACAAACTGCTCTAGTTGTGGTACAGGTAAGTGGTCAATGAAGAATGACCAGAGCTAAGAAGCATTTCAGGATAACTGTAATATATCTGTTTTATCTTACAGGGTAGTGTGTATGAGGTGAATTTGAAAGTGTGTGTATATATGTGCATTGATTGCAGATATTTTGGAGTTTGAATGAGCTTGATGGTATGTTGTATGGCAGAATGATGGATAGAGGAGATGAATGTGGGTAAGCAATTCACTTTGGAAGTTTGAAAAAAACAGTTTCAGTGTGAGAGTGACCCCTCCAAAAATGGGGTGAAGGCAGATGAAATTATTGGTTTTAATTAATAACATTTTGCATTTTAGTTAACTGTTAGTTCACTTGGTTTTGGCTTGCTTAACATTTTGTGTGTTTAAATAATGGCTTTAATTGTTGAATTTTTTCTGCAAATTTCAGTATTGTATTTTATAATGCTTCATCATGTTGTTTTGCTAACCTTTTTGGTTTCTATTGACTAACTTGATTTGGCAATTAGTAAGCTTTTTAAAAATGTTCTTAACATATGAAAGCTCTGTACTTAACAGGTTAATTCATTCCTGTAAGGTTATTTTTTGCTTAACAAAATTATTTTTTATCTCTCTCTTCACCTTGGTGTATCAGGGTATTATGTTATGGAAGGATCAGGGTCTTGCGCCCTGTGTCCTGCAGGCAAGGGCTGCACTAACCCCTCAGTCACACCCTCAGACTGTCCTGCAGGCCAATACAGTGGCCTTGGGGAGGCAGGGTGCATCAGTTGTCCATCAGGTAAATTAAATGTGGTGGTGGTGGTTTCCATTGAATTTTCCGTTTCCCTTGCTGTCAATATTTTAAGTATTATGGGAATTTGGTTGTCTCTCACTGAAATTACAATCATATGTTTGCCAGAGCAATAATGGTAGAAACCCACACTTTCATTGTTCAAAATAAAAAAAAACAAAAAATTGTTCTTTTGGTTTTACCCATCAGTGATAGATTTTCAGCAGAATTGTGAAAATTCATCAAATTAAGTTTAAACTCCCTGCTTACAGGATATTATAGCCTCGGTGGTGCCAGTAGTTGTGACCCCTGTCCAGCTGGTCAGGAGTGTACTAATTCTTCCATTAGCCCTATTAACTGTACAGCTGGTACATATAGCCCACTGGGGGAACCAGGGTGCAGAACATGTGCTTCAGGTATACACAATGGCCACCCTTTATTAATCTGTTTTAGAGGTTGTGGTATGAAAGGCATTTTAAGCAACAACCACCTATGGCTGATATTGCTACATATAATCATTATGTCCTATTTTTATATGAATTTGTATGGTAGTATTTCACCTGTTTGCTACCAAATATATGAATGTGGTTTATCATCATGAGCTTTCTTGTGGATCGTTGTCTGATGTGCTCTTCATTTACAAAATTTCAATGCACTAAGAGAATGCATGAAAAAAAAAAACACATAGCCATGCATACTTGGTGAACTGTTGAAAATGAATGCTATTCAGGGGCGGATCCAGAGATATTTTCTGACAGTCTTCCAAATTATCTTTGTTGATCTATCCTCCATTTTTGACTATCTTCTGACAAAAAATTAGATACCCGTGAATGTAAACTTGAAAATCTGACCGTCTTCCGGAAGACCCAGAAGACGGCCTCAATCTGCCCCTGCTATTGCTTGATAGGCTTTTACCACCACGGCCTCATGCAGTTACCTAAAAAAAAACAGAGGTTGCCTTTCCATTATTTGATTGAATAACAATGTAATTTACTATGCCAGGTCTATTACAGCAAATATTTATTACATGTTGATTTGAAAGTCTGATATGTTGACATGGCAACAAAATAATTAAGCTTTGATTTGCAGTGTTATGGGATTTGGTTAGACATGCATGTTCAGATAATTCAAATTCACCAACCCTGCCACATATACTTGGAGAACTAATTTATTGGATAGAATTCATATTAAGTGCCATTTCACGAGAGAATCAACCAAATAGCGGCAAGGTGGGGGTCAACAGATTCAACCCAAATTTTCTGTGTTTGATAACTGTTACAAAAGATGTTGAAAACACACTTCAAAAAAATTCTGAAAATTCTGGAAAAAATAGATATTGCCATCTGAAATTTGGGGGTCCTGACTACACAAAATATCGTAACAAAAGTAGTGGAAGTTTGCTTGAGAATTCCATGGAGGATTTAACATCTCAGCNCACAGTCAACTGATGAGCTTATCACAGATTTTCATTGTTGTTAAGAGCCATTTCACGAGAGAATCAACCAAATCAGCCAAAATGTGGCAAGGTGGGGGTCAACAGATTTAACCCAAATTTTCTGTGTTTGATAACTGTTACCAAAGATGTTGAAAGCACACTTTAAAAAAATTCTGAAAATTCTGGAAAAAATAGATATTGCCATCTGAAAATTGGGGGTCCTGACTACACAAAATATCATAACAAAAGTAGTGGAAGTTTGCATGTAAATTCCATGAAGGATTTGACATTTCAGCTTTAACTATTCCCTTTTTCTTAGGCTCCATGCCAAGACCTTTCGGATGATGTGTGACTAAAATGTCAATCACGTTGCTATAGTAACGAACTTGGCCCGTGAAAAGAGGGTACAAAATCAAGGTCAAAAATCAGCACTCGCCGATTGGCAAATTAAGCCTAACACGGCGTCGAATTTGAATAAAATTAGATATTTTCTAATAAGTTTAGGCATTGATCTTTGTGATTATGCAATAAAAAATACTGCACCTCGTCAGAATATGTAGGGGTGGAGATCCGAAATGAGGGGTATGAGCGGTGAGTTATACAGTGATTCCAATCCATTGTGCCGTTCAAATGCGTCTCATTTTTATAAATCGCGCTTTTTTGTTTATATTAATATAATATTAATATAATAGAAAATATTCTTAATTTTTTTCTCCGAATTATTAAGGTTATTGTAATGATTAGAGGATAAAGAAAATATTTCGAAACTTTCGTTTACGACTCTGCGTCATTGACCTCAAAATGAACACAACATGGCGGAAGGTGTCGGACTTAGATGTGAGATAGCGAATATTCCTGGTGCAGAAAATATACCGTGCGGACTCAGTGTTCCATACAAATACCACACGAGCTGTGTTTTGCTCAGGGAGTGTACCAGAGACGTTAAAAACCACTTAAAAAACCTGAAAGTGCTTCATATCCAAAAACAAGCTACAGATGAAAAGGAGCTAATTCTTCAAAGGCTCGGCCATTTCGACTTTGACCCCGAGAGTGAACTACTCAACTTAACAATATGTCCAGCACACAGGTTTCGTTTAGGGACGAACTGGACTCCGTCCAAAAAGTGCCAGCACCCACTTCACGAAGGGAAAGGAAAACCCTCTTCTTACCAAGCAATTGGCGTCGAGATTTCCAAGGAGCTGAAACTAGATTTTGGTGTGTTGGTCCCAGTAGGGTCATGTAAGTATAATGGCTATATCAGCTTCCATAACAAATTTTATAACTGACCCAGTTTATATCTACACTATACAATGAAAGGAGATCGTTTAGCATATTTTTTATATGAAATTATTAGTAACTCACTTGCATGTATTCAATGATTGTTTGTGCACATATATAATGAAACAATTTTTATTAATATTGTAGAAATTTAAGTAGTATATTTGGCTGATACTTAGTTGGAAGGTGATACCATTCTTTTTTTCAGCTCTTTGTAAAAAGTGTAAAGAGAAGGAGACTGCTCGTCACCATGAGAAGTATACAGCAACTAAAGATACATCTGTGGCTGCTATGTCTAAACTTTCTTCAGCCCAAGAAGAAACTGAAGTAAGTTATAAGTATATAGTTTTAGCAATACTGTAATTATCAAGGTGCACACTACTGATATAAATATATAGCAGTTCCTCCACTGTTCTCATATTGAAGTAGAGATTTTGTAAATCACTCAGTTTGTTTTTACACTGTTAAAGTACTGAGTTTATTTGTTAATCAGGACTTTGAGGCTTGTGACCATTAGATGGTTTATTGAAGATTTGATATGAAAAGCTTCTTTTATTGAGGTACACTTATACTTTTTTCACCTCTCCCATTATTAATTTAAGGTTACAATAACTGAAGATCCAGTGGAAATTGAGCTGGCTCAGCCTGGACCTTCTGGTCTTGGAGCTGTTAATCCTGATGTCTATGTATCAGAGGATGTTCCATCCACTCCCAGTCCTGACAGAACTACTAGAAGAAAGGTATTATTTTTAAAAAATACATATTTGTTTGGGCGTGTGTATTGAATTGTGTTTTTAGACATTGATAAACTAATTATCTACATGACATATCCAGTCATGTTTCTTACTATATGACTACATTTCTATGCAAAGCTAGCATTTGATTAGACAGTAATGTTTTTATTATGTATTTCAAAGCTAAACTTTTTTTTTCAGCGTGCAAGGTTAGACATACCAGTGTCAGGCAGCAGCAGTGGCAGCTCACAAAGTAGTGGGAGGACAGACCTTGAAGTTTCTTGGGCCCCTACGCCTGTAAAGAACCAGGACCTGGGGAATTTGAATAGTTTTCTTGTTCGTGGTGGGTTTGAACCAGTCAAAGGTCAACTTAAGTCTAGCTATGACACTTCTGCCCCAAGAACGAGAAGGTATTACAAACAGAAAGCAAGAGAAGGCATCAACTTGGTTCTGAACTGTTTGTCACCTGGTCAGGAAGAAGCTGTCTGGCGAGATATTCAGAAAGCAGATGAGGAAACCAGTACCATCAACACACTGATAGCCTGTTATGAAAGTGCAGATTCAAGAACAACTAAATGCCAAATACTGTCTTTACTATCAGCAAATCATACAGAAAGTGAACTGATGGTAAGAAAATCGATTGTTTACTTACGCACACATACACACATATATGTTCATAATAAGGCTATCATTTGATTGATTTATATTGTCCATAGCTTGTGTTATTATAACTGCTGTTGTTGTTGCAGTTATTATATTCCTTCTATCTTTTTCAGAAACTTGTACCTGGCTTGACAAGACACAGCTTTAAGGAAGCCAGAAAACATGCCAGAGATGTTGGGGCAGGGCAGCCTGTTGAAAGGGGCCCCATTACACGATCAAGATTAGACATGGCAAAGGTGGAACACTTTTTGGATTTTATATCTGGGCCTGAATTTCTACAGGATGTTGCATATGGGACAAAAACATTGAAATTGTCAACAGGAGAAAAGCTTGAAGTTCCGAATGCGGTGAGAACTCTAGTGGCCACCAGGTTAATCAGTCTATACAAGGCTTATTGTGAAGAAAGCAGTGTCACACCTCTAGGAGACACCACTCTTTACCACCTTCTTCAGGTTTGTTTACTGAACTTTCAAGCTCAATGAAAGAAATTGATTTCAGTCTTCCTTCTTTTTTTTGCCTTTTTTGTCAAGTTTTACAGTCATATGTGAAAACTACAATGTTTTTTTTTCCATAAAAATGTCATGAAAATACTAAAATTGCATATTTTTCATAAGAAATATAAATATGGAATATACTATTTTCATTTTATTATATAATCAGGTGTCATGAGTTACTGAAAACCAAACTTCATATCTACACTTTATTTATTCCTTTAGGTGTGCTCTGCTTCCCAGAAGAAATCAGTAGCTGGACTTGACAACATTGCGGCAGAAGGGGCAGCTGGTTTTGATTCATTGGAAAATGTTGTACACCAACTAGAGAAGCATGGTAAGATATCATAAGAAGAATATTCTCTCTCTGAGTCTCTCTGTTGTGTGTTATGGATTCATATCTCTCTGCTGTGTGTAAAGTTATTTGACTATTTGTCTTTTTCTTATAGGTTATAGTAAAGAATGGATAAAGGACAAAATACAACGCCTCAGAAGTGGTAGAAACTATCTGAAAGCAGATTACAAAGTTCACTTGGAGAGAGAGAGCTGCTGTCCAGACCATTGTCTCAACTATGCACTTTCTGAGGTAGATAGCTGCAATCACCCCCATGATCTCACTTGTGACAGATGCTCAGATCAGAGGCTGGTCATAGATGAAATTGAAGTGGCAGTCTCTCGAGAAAGCACAGTGTTCAGGTAATGTGAAGTAATACTTCTTGATTCTCAATTTATGTATGTTCATTTCAATTTTTTTGATGTGATTCATGAATAGAATAAAATGGAAACTCGTCATTGCTAACAAACTGCAGTAAAGAGGAAAAACTTATTCCATTTATAAAAAGCAGTCATACATGACAAAATGGTCTAGACCAAAATTATATGAGTGTTTACTGGATCCAGGTCTTTCTTTGTCAGGCATAGAAAACGGCTGATTAGTTTTGTTTTTTTCCATTAGTTCTGAAGAAGAGCGCGAGGAGATGCTGTTTGAGATTGATTCAGCAAAGCAGAGCATTTTCTCCTGGAAAAGCCATTTGTTGAGGTCAGTGAACCAAGACCAGGCCAAGACTGATGTCTTACAAAATATGCAACCTGGCCAAGCGTTGATAACCATGGATTAGGCCATGAAATTTCTGCCTTTGAAATTTAGAGAAAGCCAGCAAGAATGGTTTGCCAAGAAGGGCATATCGTGGCATGTCACTGCTGCAGTATCCTTGGGACAAGATGGATCATTTCAGGTAAATAAGATAAAGTACCATATGTCTTTACCTCATATTTGTCATTCTTTTTCTTGATAACAAGGGTATATTTGGCTTGTTATATGATACAGTGAATTTTCTTTAGAAACAATTTGTTCATTCATATCAAAGTTTTGTCATGATTATTAGCTTTTGAAAGATGTGAAGTTTATCATTCCTATATAAAACATCTCATCTGGGTAAATTCAATAGTTGCCAGAAATTGATAAGCAATGTTGAAATTTGTAAAATAATATTTTTTTGTCTTTGTTTTCAGATTCACTGCTTTGTACACCTTGTAGAGAAGGCCTCTCAAAACTGGTTTGCAGTTCTATCCCTGCTCGAAGAATCTGTGTGCCAACTGAAAACCAAAGTAGAAGATCTACGAGAAATTTTCATTCGTTCAGATAATGCTGGTTGCTACCATTGTGCACCTATTATTATGTCCATGCCAGCTTTATCTGAACGGACAGGTGTCTTTGTTCGGCAATATGACTTCAGCGAGGCACAGGCAGGAAAGGACTTATGTGACAGGAAAATTGCTCCCCTTAAGAGCCTTATTAGGCGTTATGCAAATGAAGGACACGATGTCAGTACCGCCAGTGACATGCACATGGCTCTGTCTTCAGCTGGAGGGGTGAGGGGCTGCTATGCAGCTGTTGTTGAAATCAATGAAGAGGCACAGTCTACTCAGAAGATCACTTGGCCTGGAATCACCACTTTCAGCAACTTTTCTTTTTCTGAAGAAGGGCACATTCAGTGCTGGAAAGCATACAGTGTAGGAGAGGGGGTTACTTTCCAAAAGGAAGCCCTCGACAAATTTGGCAGAGCACAGGGGGCTACCAACTGCCATGTCCTAACGGAATACACAACTCCTTCAGTTAGATCAGGAGTAACTGGTTGGAGGTCTAGCCATAATGTGGAATATCCTTGTCCTGAAGACAGCTGCGTGAAAACCTTCAGCTCTGAGATGGAACTAAGTAACCATATTGCATTTGGGCAGCACTCCATGGAAATTAAAACGGAAACTGTTTATGATAGAATTAAGGTCAGATGGGCAGAAAAGTTGGGGGAAGTTAGAGTACCTAGAGTTGTACGAGTGACGGGTGCTGTGTCAGGAAGTTTAAGCATAGAAAGTGTTCCTGTTGGTTGGGCACTGAGGCAAGGAAAGTCAGGGAAGAGATTCTCCAGTGAGGTCAAGTCATTTCTTCTGAGTGAATTTAAAAAGGGAATTTCTTCAGGAAAGAAGGAGAACCCAGCTGATGTTTGTCGAAAGATGAAGAGCATTGTGAACAAGAGAACCAACAAGAAACTTTTTACAAAGGATCAGTGGCTGAGTGTTCAGCAAATAACAAGTTATTTTTCTCGATTGAACATTCTGAACAAATGTGGGAAGCTAGAGGTGGTCAGTAGTGATGGCACTGATGAAGAAGCAGCAGAGAATGCTCTTCAGAGGCATAAACTGAAGAAAAGTATCAGTGATTTGTTAGGCATATAGAATGGCAAATATATAAATTGGATAGTTGTTAGTTTCTCTTTGGAAGATCTGAGGGAATAGTCGCTGGGGTAGCGCTAGCAATTTTTTTTACTTAGCCAGATCACCACATTTTGTCAATTTGTTATCAAAATGGTTAGAATTTGGCTAAAACATGTCAAATCACGCCCATTTTCTTTAGACAATTTAAGTCAGTTTTAGCATTTAGCTAAATTGGCAAGTGTGAGCGCTATCCCAGAGTAGTTATAACATTTAAAAGATATTTAGTACAGCGTTATGCTGCTTTTAAGATTTTATTGAAATGAGTCATGATTTCTTATTCACTTTTATTCTCTTTTTACTTGTAATGATGTGAGTAGTGTAAATATAAAACGCACAAATTTGACACTGTATACGTATTTGTGCAAGATGTTTTTAGTCTAATGAAAGGCTCAACAGTGCCCTTTTTATTGGTGCTTTATTTTTTTAATTTTCAAAATTACAATAAAATATATATTATTATCTTTAAGCAATCTGTTTTTTCTTTGAATGAGAAATGGAAATGAATCAAAACAGATATCATGCACCAGAAATGAGTGCTTCAATAATAATTTTTAAAAATGAAAAGTTACATAAAAAGTACGACCTTGCTCCACAGATAAAAATATAATAGTTTGAAATGGATACACTGTGGTGCATTACTAATATTCTTAAAGGGGATGCTGACATTACATGCTTATATTACATTCTGCATCAGCCATAGGACTTGTTCCCAATGAAAATATTATCCCACATAGATTGATTCAACTCCACAGATAAACAGATTTTAAAAACATGAGAAATAACCAATGATCTGTATTTGCATCCTTGTTGAACAGTTTCCTCTTTATTTTTTATTTATCATTTCTTATGAGACTTTTAAGGGGAGCAATTTTGTTCACATTTGTCCCTGCCTGCTTGTGCTGAACAAAGACGCCTGTCTGTTCCGATAAAGCTGGTTTCACTATGGACAAAATGTAGGAGACAGTGGTAACAGCCAATATCATCTCAACTAATATTTCTCCAAGGCTATCCATGTTTGTTTTCAGCTGGCAGACATATTTATCTAGCCGAAAAATAACTGCAACCCAGTTCTGACTGGCTTTCTCCACTCAGTGGATCTGAAAAAAAAAATGAAAATATTATTTTACTAATATATCCTTGCTTATAATTTTCTGGAAACTATGAATTTTACCCAGATGAAAGGCTTTTCATTAGCAAGGTCCTATCCTGCAATGATAAAATCCACCTTTCAAGCTAATTATTACAACAAACATCAATGACATTGAAACAAACATTGTTGGAATACTAAACAACTATATGTTTCAAAGAGACAATCAATCATATAATCATATAATAAGCCGAATGAAGTTTTTTTTTTTCAGTAAAACTAATAAGCCATATAAAGAATGATTACTCTAAGGCAAAGGCATGGCACAGGTGACAGAATGTTATTTACCTCATACCCTAGGCCTAGTGATTGGGTGTTGGCACTCTCTGGATTGAGTCTATTCCGTCCCTAGTCGATATATACCGTTAAGCTCAGTAGCTCACTCTCGGAGCGTCTGAAGAATGGGCTACCTATCCTTCCCTGATTTGACCCTGTCTGATTCACTACCCAAGCAAAATACAACTCGTCTGATATTTGTAGGCAGGTTTAAGTTCGCATGCTATCTTTTCTGCATCCAAAATGTTGACTTCTCACACCGACGTTCACATCTTTCCGCCATGTTGATTGTGAGGAAGCACGTAGAGTTATGGACGTAAGTTTCGAACTATTTTCTTGGTCTTTAAATCAATTACAACGACGCTATACATTCGGAAAACTATTTAGAGTATTGTCATTTGTATAAACATAAGCAAAAAGTACGATTAATAAAAACCAGGCGTATTTTAACAGCACCATAGAAATGAACCTCCGCGTAACTCACCGCTCACACCCCTCATTCTAGACGTCCACCCCAACGTATCCTGACGAGGTGCAGTATTTTTTATTGCGTAATTACAAAGATCAAGTCCTTAACTGTTCAAGAATATCCTTGTTTTATTCAAATTCGACGCCGTGTTAGGCTTTATTTGCTAATTGGTAAGTGCTACATTTGGACCTTGATTTTGGTCCTTCTTTTAAAGGGGCAAATTCGTTACTATAGCAACGTGATTGACATTTTAGTCACACATCATCCGAAAGGTCTTGGCATGGAGCCTAAGAAAAAGGGAATAGTTAAAGCTGAAATGTCAAATCCTTCATGGAATTTACATGCAAACTTCCACTACTTTTGTTATGATATTTTGTGTAGTCAGGACCCCCAAATTTCAGATGGCAATATCTATTTTTTCCAGAATTTTCAGAATTTTTTAAAAGTGTGCTTTCAACATCTTTTGTAACAGTTATCAAACACAGAAAATTTGGGTTGAATCTGTTGACCCCCACCTTGCCGCTATTTGGTTGATTCTCTCGTGAAATGGCTCTTAAGTATCATTATTGCAAATTTCACAAATATAGGACCAGATTTGTCAAAATTATTAACGTTTAACTATTTTATGCCATGGAATTTGCCCAACCTTTCAATGCAATTTTCAGTTTTCTCAAATATATTGTCAGATTAAATCTTTTTCGTGAGACACAGTCAACTGATGAGCTTATTACAGATTTTTGTTGTTAAGCATCATTTGTGCAAATTTCACAAATATTGGACCAGATTTGTCAAAATTATCATCGTTTAACTATTCTAAGCCGAGTCACTTTTTAAATTTTAATTTTCACTTTTTTCAAATTATGTATTGTTCTTTTTCCAGGTGACCCTTTCCATACAGCTGGTGGCTTCTTGGTGAACTGATACTTCCTGTCTGGTCATGGCTAATTCCTATAGAAAAAGCAGGCAGTGAAAGACGG
>NW_019775526.1:242052-276176 GCF_001039355.2 Lingula anatina
GCAGATGAAGGCTACCTGCACGTGCGCCATAGACACTGATCGGCTGTCGTCTCAGTTTCAGTGCACGGAAAGGAGCAACGGTAACACTAAGCTTCCATAGTAAAGGTTATCTGGCCGTGGCAGACGCTAATCGTCGGCCGTCTCTCCCTCCGTCCACTCCCGTTCTGAGCGCCAGGATCGTTTTTGAAAAACGACACTAGTTTCTGGCTGCCAGAATCGCTTTTGAAAAACGACACTACTGATAACGATGCTGTTTTGCGGCCTTAAACAACAGCACCGCTCTATCTATGGGCCATACACAGTGATCGGGTGAAAGTACGTGTATACCTTTGGTCGCAATTACCGACACTCACACAATCATACATCATGGTAATTCTAAATAGATCGTCGGGAGAAGATAACAGAAGGCCTAGCGACGAACAGACAATTTCTGGTCAAAATTGACAGAATTCCATGAAATTCGAACTTTCGGATGTTCTGAGCACCTCCTTTTCATGAATTTCGGCCAGAACGATCTTTTCCCAAATTTAATTATTTTCTACTGTTCGAAATTCATGGCACATTACCGTAATGTTTTTATAAAAGGTTTTAATGTAATTTATTATGTCTGGACCGAAATTAAAGAAAATAAGAACTTGATTTAGAAAGTCCCATGATATACTATCGAATGCCTTCTCAAAATCTATTAGAAGTAATATTCCAGGTACATGGTTTTCCTCAGTATATTGCATGAGATCATAGATTAAACGAGTATTTTCCCCTATGTATCTCCCTTTTAAGAAACCAGTCTGTTCTTTACTTATCAGTTTATCCAATACCGTTTTTATTCTACTTGATACGACACCTGAGGCAATCTTGTAAACGGTATTCAATAGTGTAATAGGGCGCCAATTTTTTAAAAATTGTTTTGGTCTATCCTCCTTCGGAATGCATGTTATGATTCCCTCCCTTTGGGTGACAGAGAGCTGCCCATGTGTAAGACCATAATTTAAAGATCGTATGACAAAGGTCCCTACTTTCGCCCAAAAAAACTTTAAGAATTCCACAGTAAATCCGTCCGAACCTGGACTTTTATCACTTCTAATTTTTGTGAGGAATGTCTTGGCTTCAACATTAGTTATTGGACCTTCTAGGCTTTCCCTCTCATCTGTAGTCAGTTTTGGTACGTTAAAATCTTTTAAATTTGTTTGCCAATCAATATTAGCACCCTGTGTATTTTCTGAGTACAATTTTTCGTAAAACTTTTTTGTTTCTTTTAAAATTTCATTCTGTTCAGTAATATATTCATTTTCACCAATCTGTAGTCGGGGAATAATTTTTTCTGTAAATCTTCTTTTTTCAAGGCTAAAAAATTATTTTGTGGATTTTTCTCCCTCAGTTAACCATTTCACGCGTGATCTAATAATACTACCTTTTAACCTTGCACTTCTCATCTCAACTAACTGTTGTTTTTTCCTTTCTAATTCTAGTTGAAGACGGGCATCACAATTTTCATAATCTTCTGTTAATTGTTCTATTTCTTTCATAAGCCCTTTTTCTACCTCTTGTAATTTTTTCTTTTTGAAACATGCATACGAAATAGTCGTTCCTCTTAAACGTAAAAGCAAAAGTTCTAGAAACATCTGATCATTCACCATAAACTGCAATTCCTGGTCAGGAATGTTGTCAACATTTTCAAGATTATATATAGGAATGCAATATTCTTTTTTAAAATCTCGTATGGATTCATTAATTTTTTCGACATAGGTCATGTCATATAGGAGGGAATTATTAAATTTCCAAAGTCCTCTTCCTCGCTTAAAACTGTCAAATTTTACTTGAAGTTTAATTGGTGAGTGATCTGATCTATAACTAAGTAGAGTGCTAACTGAGACCAGATTTGGAACTAAATTATCTGAGGTGAGAAAAAAATCCAGCCTGGCTTGTTTAACTGGATTTCTTTTTCGCCAAGTGAAATTAGACACATTCCCATATAGTTCTCTATATGGGTCTACATAGCCGTTTTCTTTTATCATATTTAAGACACTTATTAGTGAATAATTATAGTAATCAGTATCTGGATTCAAAACCAGGTTAAAATCTCCACAAATTATTTGAAATTCACTGTCCATTTCATCGATCTTTTTAAAAAGATTTTCAAAGAATGCGGGGTTATCAGTGTTAGGACCATAGATATTTGCAACTGTTACAATTTTATCATCAACGTCAAATTTCAGAATAAGTATATTCCCGGATTCGTCCTTGAATTCCTGTAGCAATTTAAAATTTATGTTATTTTGTAGTAGAATTGAAGTATAAGAACTGAAATAAGCTTCGTAACCCCATTCATTCCTTATCTGAGCTTCTATTTCATAAGTAAAATGTGTATCCTGTAAACAAAGGATATTACATTTCAAATTTCGTAAATATTGAAAGACGTCTTTTCTCTTCTCAAAACTCCCCATACCTTGACAGTTTACGCTGATAATTTCTACCATTTCAAGTTGTTAGCTATATTAATATTCCATATGACGAGTATACTGCAACATCGACTAACGGGGTCTCCCTCGTCTTCCTCTCTCGGCACGGTCTGACAGGCTGCGAGCGCGTTGTTGACCCGTGGCATGAATCACATCTTGCTGAGTAGTATTTGTTCCACTTGCCGTGCTCTGATGCATGTCGGGTGGGATAAACTCACGATCGTCAATAAATAGTTTATCCATCACCAAAACAGCCTTCTTTCCATCCCTTTTTGCTGCTTTCAAATGGGGCATCAAAAGCTTTCTCTTTTCATTGATCTCCTTCGGAAATTGTTCGTTTACTCCAAAGGCTTTGCCAACTAAAGTGCGCGGCGCGGCTTTCCTCACCATCTCCCGATCTCGGAAGGATGAAAATTTTGCTACTATCGGTCGATGTCTACCATTTCTTCTCTTTCCTATCCTGTGCACTCGATCAAAGTTTATGCCCTCGTCAAACCGCATCTCTTTTTTGAGGAAATTCTGTAATAAATTTTCCGGTAATTCGTTGTTTTCCTCCTTAATTCCGGTGAAAACTAAATTGTCCCGCATCGACCTCGCCTGTAACATCACGTGGCGATCACGTAACTCATTCAGTTTTTCAGTCATTTTGAAATGACAATGTGTGTGGTTGGGGCGATCACAGTAGAGTGAATGTGGGGGCAGTCTTGCCTCTTGCTTGTATGAATGTCACAATAACATATTGAGTATTTGCCTTCTTATGCTTTTTTTTTGTGCTTTGATGTTTATTGATAGAAATGGCTTGCAAAATGACATGTTGAATACTTGATTCAGTATAGATAGATATATTATGAGAGGGGGATAGGTCACTTTTGAGGATATGAAAGCCATTTTTTAGATATTCTGCATATTCCTTTTCATGCTATTTTTTTGCATTTTGATTTAAGTAAGATGAAAAAAAAAAAACAAAAATAAAGTAATATTTCGAAATTTCCATGAAAAAGGAGTGAAACTTGTATAAACTGATAAAAATATTTATCAGTTATTCATTATTATCATGTACAAGAATGCCCAAAAAACAATTATAACAATTAAGATGTCAGTGTTACAAAGCTGAATATACATGTACATTGCCAAGTAGTGAGTAGCTTTTCATATCAATTTGTTGGTATATATCACTTGAACATATTTTTATTTTATCATAAAGTGAATAATATATCATGCCCAAGAAAAAGCTTAGCTAGGACAATTACCCATGTGTTTTCCTTGTGGTCCCTGTCCAAGGTGTGGGAAAGTCGATTTATAGTTGTTGGATGTTGATGTCAGTGAAAAGCAGTGTTATCTGCCCTGCATGTGTGTGCATGGGGTGAGTGTGGGGCCACACATGCTTGTAAATTATAGTTGTGAAAGATACAAAATTAAAAACCAACCACAAGCATCTTTTCAAAATTATGAATAGCAAATTTTGACTTTTAACATGTTTGCTCCTTTGGCAGGGTACAAATGTACGATATCAATATGGGGGAAAACTTGTTAGTCAAAATAAGTTTTATTACATTTTTTTACCCCCATTTGTTGACCATTTGCAATACATACGTGCATACTGTGCATCATAAAATGCCAAGTGCAATAGTATTGTGTATATGTTTTCAAATTGTGATAGCCATATCATAAGCAATTTTTTGTTAGAAGGAACAGTTTAGTTTTGTTTAAAATCTCCCACACACACAACACATGAGTTATAAGTATGTGAGGGAAAAATGTTTCATGAAAAAGAGAACATTGTATGAACAAAATTGCTCCTTTGTTTTAATTTATAAATATTGTGTACCAGTACAATAATTAGTGTATTATAGTTGTGAACACTGTGGTTTGTAGACTTCAGAGCTTCATTTAAAATGGGAATTTAATTGATTTGAAGATTTGCATGTTTGCCACTGCTCAGCTCTTGATGATGACCTCATTGATCAATATTGATACCTTTTTAGAGTACTATTTTAGATAATTCGATTGATACCAGCTTCCCTATTATCAAGATTGTGGTTTATATTTATACTGATTTTAGTGTGTGTTGTTGTTGTTGTGTGTGTGTAAAGATATATGCAGTTAGAAAAGTGTTTTTGAATGTTACTTTTTAAATCTTTTTAATGTTTTGATCTAATATTTTTCTAGGCTTGAAGAACATGAAAGGGACCAGGATTAATTATTTTGCCATTCCTTGGCAATTATGACAGAAGCTCAAGCACCTATCATGAAGCACTGAAAATAAAGTTATTTAATCCTTTTAAAACTGAAAACATTGGTTACAGTTCTTTCTAATGAATAAAATACATTAAGAGATTCATGTAATATCATTAAATGTGCAAGTTTTTTAATGAAGTTTGGCTGTGAAATCACCACTATGACACTTACAAATTCTAAATTCAAATGACTGGTACAGGACTAAGTGGTATCAGTGAAATAAATTGCTGATCCCAGGTAAATTTATAAAATTATAATAATTGTTTATATTGATCCTGTTTTTAAAAGGAGTAGTGTGTCCTGTGGCTATAACTGTATGTTATGATCAAGAAGTGTAAAATAATTGCCATATCAATGTGTTGCAAAAGTAAAAAATAATTTTTGCCACAAATATTCATGTATATTTGCATCAGCTTTAATCCCTGTTGACTGTCACAATAATGATATTTTTGTTGATGATATTATGTTTTAAATGTTATATAGTTGTTCATATGTAATAAAGAGCAAATTCAGTTGATAAAAAAAGTCTTGTTTGTTTTGTTTTTATTAGTCTTTCAATAAAAAAACTGGCAGTGGGTGGCCTCATGTAATAGATAAATGCTTATTTACAAAAAAAAAATGAAATGTTTATATTTTCATTTCCTCCATTCTTTCTGTGCAAGCTTCTCTTCTCTATATAGACAATATTGTGCGGGTGGGGAATTCAAAACGAGGTTAGATTACAACTAGAATGTACTAAGTCAAAACGAGGCTGGTTTACGGTTGTTGCAAGTACGATTTTTTTTACATACACGGGTGTGAATTGATTTGTGCCATTCCTGGATAACGGTAAAGTTCCTTACATGCTTACATTGACAGAAAGCTGAATAAATTTGCCACAACTTACTGATAATTCGAAGTTGGAACCTGTTCTCTAAGAATGCAAGTTGAAAGTTGAACTCCCGTTACAGTTTTGGTAAAACTTCGATTTCAAATTCACTTTTGAACACAAAATAGGGTTTAGATTAACTCGAGGAACATCTCACATCATTTGAAATTTATTTCTAAAGATGACGGTATTCATAATAAAACTCTCATACCCTTAGTAGTCGAGATATTCTAACGTTTCTGACACCCTATAAATCTCACAAAAATGCACACAATTCAAATTCTAGAACTTCCGGTTTGGTTAAAAGCCACCTAGCGGCAGACCGGTGGCTCCTGGGCTGTGTGGTAATATGTACAGTTGGTTATTGAAAAGAAAAACAATGTATCAATTATTTACAATTGTATCAAGTCTTACATTTTGCACAATGATTTGGAATGCGCTATACCAGTAGTTGTAGAAGGCCGACAATCTACAGTACAATGTAACAATCTAGCTGATTCCTCTTCATATTTTCCACACTATTAGTATATATATAGCGTCTTAGCTACAATTCATAAACATTAAATTCTAAAATGCTGGAAGACCAAGGCATGGTTTAGTACGGTACTACAGCAATCACATCATGAAATAAACATTAATTTTGGTGAACACGTGATTGACACTTTACCCACGGTACCAGTATATAGTTTCAGTTGATTGGTATTTTGATATTATGTAACCAGTGCTCCTCCTTACTTTCCCATTATAGTTCCAATTTGCAATTTAGACTGCGGTCTGGCTGCGGGAGACTCTCCTTAAGGTCATTAAAGCTAAGATTCCAAGATGATACATGCTGGAAAGAGCTGGCAATGGCTTCTATCAGCTCACTGAGGCGGTCAACCATGTGCAGGAAATTACTAAACATGCTAATCTTCATTCCAGACTGCTCCGCCACTGCACTGAGAGATTGTATCAATGCTATCAGTGGACTGGTGATACCGTGGTACAGACCCAAGTTATTCGAACTGAATGAGAAGTACTTCAGCTTATTGTTGCGTTTCACACCTTGGCTCAGTTCACGCACGGCTTCACAGACATCCTGGCATATGTCATAGTTTGTTGTATCTTCACCCCTGGGACATCTACACCTGCTAAGCCCACACCTGGATTCCCCCTTGAATACCCTGTCCAGTCCCAGATGTTCCAGCCCTGGCACATGGTGAAGGTTCCTCCCCAGAAGCTGTACACCCACGGCACTAAGAGGGATTAATCTAATATCTATATGAGTCAAATCATGACTGGTATTAGGTATTGCCCCCAGTTGAGGAAGTGGGTCTCTTGACATTAGGCCTATTGATCTTCCATCAATTTCCATATCATCAGTTTCACAAATGAACTCCAAGTGTCCCATCTGTTGGATCACCTGGCAGTCTTGAACATTTATGTCTCCGACATACATATATAACAGTTTTCCAGGGTTTTGTATTGATGATAGTGCTCCAATGTGTTTTATAGCTATTTCAAGTGTTTGAAGGTTAGGAGCTTTTGATAAAACATGATTTAATGTATATTTGCAATCATCACAAGTGTAAGGTAAAGTACCCCAAAGTACCGCTACTAGTTCCTCGAACATGTCACACTTTCTGAGTAAAGATAAAAGTTTGTGCTTTGTTTGTATTGCTTGACTTCTCGTAAGTATATCGTCTGGTATTTCTGTAACTAACACGACGCTGTCAAGACTGACAGCAATCAAACCTTTGAACACACCAGAGTATATCTGTGGACTGGACAATAAAATGTCTACACTGTCGTACAAAACCTGTTGGAATCTGGGATCAGGGTGATAAAATGATCCAGGTATGCAAAGCACCGTGTGGCAGGAGATAAGCTCAGGGGGCAGCACTGTTTCCTGGGGACAGTAGGCATACCAGTGTTCAAGGAGGAGATCATTACACAACTGGCTGCAACTGCTATATACGCGATTGGCCGATAAAAAGCCAGGGGAATGGAAATACTCCGTTCTAACAGCTTCAATGCTTTGTCTCAAAAGTAGGGATTTCGCTCTGTGTAGCACGTGGACAGTTGCTCTCCTAGATAACCCACACAAAAAACGCAGCACAAAGCTCATGTTATAGAGTTTGTCAAGTGTGTCAAAGTTTTCCAACAATTGATCTAAAATGTTACTATCATTTTGGTCTAATTTCCTCGCCAGGTATTTTGCCGCAAAAAACTCCTGGATGGTTTTGTGTGGAAAAGTTACCTCGTGTTTAACATCAAGGCTACTGTGTACCTTACACTTGCTGAGGAGACCTAAACTATACAACTCCCTGATATGTAGAATTGTCTGCAGGTCCTTTTCTTTAAATATCAGACCCCCATCTGCTTTCACCAGCCCATCGTAAGCCAGCTTACCAAGGCTGATAAATGTTTCCTCAGATTTTCTAATAAGTTCTTCTGTTTCATCCTGTGTCCTGATGTCGTATCTTCGTCTTAAAAGGAACTGTATTAGTTTACTGTAAAGCAATGTATATGACGCTGGGAGGGATTTTGTCTCGGCGTCATTTTCCTGATCCTGTTCCCACATGAGACAAACAAACAATAAAAGTATTGGAATCCTCACCAGAGACATCAGCTTCTTTTTCTGTATGTAGCCTACGAGACCGTTCCCTATGGACCATAACTTCTCATGATAATCTGTTCTTGACTTCAGACTCTTTAAATAGACTGACTTCAGTTCTAAGTACTCATCATATGTCTGTTTATCATTAAAGAATTTAGCAACATATTCAGCTATATTCTTTTCTGTTAGTCCAGTGATTTCACACACACTGTCCATTATTCTTCTGTTCAGTTTTTCTGCCTTCCACGGACGTGTTGTGATGACGGTGCACACATCCTGGTATCGTCTACGGTAAATGATGTCTGTGAACTCTTTGGAAGTGTTGATATCATATTCATCATAACCATCGAAAACCAATAGAACATGATCAGTGTCATATTCTAGAGCTTGCATAACTTCATCTGTCACTGCTTTCCTATTTTCTGCTGAACAAGAGATTTGCGTTTCAACTGCTTCCTTCAGTGTTTGGCCAGGCTGAATGCTTCGTAGATTAACTATTAAAAGATGTTTAAATTTCGAAAGTACTTCATCACTTCCCCCTAAACCCAATGTGGCATTTGCCCAGTCTGTTGCCATCTTCTGTGTAAATGTGGTCTTGCCGATGCCTGCTTTTCCTTTGACCAATATTCTCTTTGGTGTCTTCCCTTGTTCGGTATCTTTAAATATTGATGTATAGCACTGGATTGGAACAAAACTAGAACGTGCGGGATTCCGTTCCTCTTGTACCCACTGCAGGTTAACATAGACGTCATCTAAGTGCATTGTGTCGTCAGGGTCCCAGGGAAGACGCTGTATTTCACTCAAGTATTTAATGTAGAAAGACGCTATTTGATTTTTACTATTGCAAGCAGTCGCTTTTTCTTCTAACACATTTGCAAGTTCTTTCTTGTTGTGTTTTCTCAACACTTCAACAAATTTTTCAAATGCACGAGGACCACATTTTGGTAGAATACGAAGAAATGCAAAAGCTTGATCATTTTCTGTTTCTTTAGCCATTACTTTTTCTGCATTGTCTTTACTGAATATGTTCGTGGCTACCATGTCCCGAATGATGTCCTCAACTTGGAGATTTTCTGTAAGCATTTGTCTCATTTTCACCAACAGGTTTTTGTGTGTTGGTCTCATTATAGGTGCCTGAAAATGGGGAATGATTTCAAGGTTTATTTATATTATATTAGATAAGAAAACGCGGTGTAACCAATGATTATATTGCCTTATATACTACGTCCATTATTGGTATAAATTGACTGAAAGATCAAGTGTTTAGTGCGTGCAGTGTTAAAATAGTCACGCAAGATCTGCAGACATACAGCCCCTCACACTTCTAACAGTCTCTACATCTATATATATCATTTGAGCATAGAAGATTAGGGAAATTTAATATTTGTGTATTCACACATTCAAAATAACATTATTTAATTAAAAGAAGATGTTGATCAGAATGTAAAGCGACAGATTCTAAATGTACATTACCTGACAGCAGGTATCTGGCTTCATTGTTTGAAGTTTGGCGCCTAAAAAGAAACATTCTATGG
This sequence comes from Lingula anatina, assembly GCF_001039355.2. Next base: position 251,752 of record NW_019775526.1, read on the forward strand.
AATAAAAACAATATCGTCAATGTAATAAGTAAATATTTTCCAGCTTTTACAACTTATAATCTAACCTAAGACAATAATAACATGATGACTGTTAACAATGTACAGGGTATTTCACAATAGTATTCATTCATGTAATTATAGGACATTCTAAGCTCACTCTACGTAACTAAATTGACCAAGCCACCATAAACTAAAGGGCGTCAATGTTAAGGTTTCACAGAGACAAAGTTTTCCTGTACTCACAATGCATGAAATATATATTAGATTTATTTATATAAATATCTTTTATTTACAATATTTGCACTGTATAATACAAACATTTCTTAAGATAGTACGAAAAAGGTGCATAGAACATATTTTTCTAATCGGTTTTTAGTGTAATAGAATATACATCGTAAAAGGACTCGTTTATCGTTACTGTGGTTATTTGGACCTTTATCACAGCCAAACTAAACTAAAAGGGGAAACTTCATTTGTATATCTTACTTTAAGTTTAGAAGCCAATGTAAAATTATGTGGCCCATGATGATGGCAAATATGTAATAGTCATCGCATATCCTGAAGTGATCACACACACACACATACACATGTTCACAAAAACAAACGTTTACATGGACAAACATACGAACACACGCACGTTCACAAAGGCACACATACACATTCACGCACACATGTGCAGATACACACACAAAACGTACACACAAACATGCAGCAAAAACTATACCTGCGCTGGGTCCCAAATCAACACTGGAAGCAGTAGACTCTGTACATGTAGTCTGTGTAATTTCCTCTTCTGTTGATGAAGGAGGACTGGGATACCGAGTCTCCATCACTTGGCTGACAACTCCCACCGATGAAGGGTTGTGTGGTGGATTTGAAGCCACTGTTTGAATGAAATACATTTGGAAAAATACTAAGGATTTCATAGCATTATATTCAGAACACAAGAAGCAAGTGCCTTTTTTTCAATAAATAAATAAAAAAACAATAAAAACAAGAATCTAAGTGTTGTATTTTAAAACAATAGTTTTGACAACCAGAAAACAGTGTCATTTTTACACGCGTATGCCTGCATGCGCATACATGCCTGTACATTTGTGATTTCTACAGGAACCCGAATCTTTCCGCGGGGGAATGCGGAGTGGGAGGAGGGGGTAGGCTTAGCGTTTTGCATATGTAGTATCAGGGGAGAATGCGTGGGGGCTTCTGGGTGTCTTGCTTTGCCTTACGATGATTTTCATATTAAAGCAAACAATTTCTTGAAAAGGCTGACAACTCGATGTGAATGAGTTTACACATATACATTTTTATTCTCCATGGAATAAAAGTCTTTGAAGGTGTTACAATTCTGAGGGTGCCTTAAGGATTGTTAATGTTCTGTATCTTTGGGCAATAAGGATTATATCCATGTCCTTCTATACACATACTTGCAAACATTTTACGACATACATCATTATGCCTGTTTAACAAGGAAACACAATATTTAGAAAATTGGTGCTATGCTCAGCAGAAAACGAAAGCAATAACTAAAGCAATGAATAAAAACTACTTAAGCAAGTCTAGGACAAGGCTTCAGGCATACAGGCTTCGGGCTTCTGGGAGATGCCAATTTGTCAATGTAAAATACATAAAAAAATATCCGATTATCCTTTAAGTTTTATTTGTCACAAAGGACTTACATGGCATTTTATTGTATATCAATTTACTGGGTTTGTGGAAAACATCTAAAAGAACAAGCTTCATACCTTTTGTGTTCTGTTCATGCTGATCTTTTCCAAGACACAGTTTCTTCAGCTCCGATTGACCATCAAGCAACTGTGTGATCCCTTCTAACACTCTCTTAAATCCAGCTCCCATTGTATCCTTCACATCTTTGTCATAATCGCTCCATTCTTCCATAATGCCCTGGTATTTCGTAAGTAAATCGGCATCAAGTGGTTCAGACAAGATGGCATCATAGTCCTCATTTGTGAACCTACTAGAGAGAGCCAAGAGATTGGATTTTAACCCTGAAAAATGTGTACTGAAATCTTGATCGCTGATCGCTGCCTTGTTTGCATGGCCATACACGGTATTTCGATATCTTTTAATTCGTCCTATAGTGGCTTCTCTTGATGTGTCTGCGTCAGATGGGTTGTCCCATGCATTCAGCTGAGGACGAGGGTTCAACGAGGTGATGTTCCTCAGCAAAAGCACAATCAGTGTTAGGTCTAAGTCACCAACAGTTACTGATGTGGAGGGATTCCCAGCAGGATACAGCTGTTCCTGTTGGTGACGATTGAAGACCTTTGGTGATAATCTAAACAGTACAGTCTTGACAGTTCCATCTCCAAGCACCTTGTTCAACAACCCTGTGTTGGGGTCAAATAAATTGGGATACTTTTTTCGTAGCTCTCCCCGGAGAACATCTTGCAATACTTTCAGGGCATAATCTACAATTAAAATGCTCATGCGGAAGAAATTCTCCTGGTCTGAGTTGGTGTATGTTTTTGCTGTTGCCATGGTGCTTGTCACTAAAACACGCTTCACTGCCTCATCTGGAATGTAAAGACTAAGTCAACACACGCCTCATGCTACAAATCCCATAATTCACTACGTAAATCATTAATATTTCTGATATGTTCATTAAGAATTAACTGAAAACAAGCAATTATGCTTCCATTCAAACTTCAAGTTAATGGTTGATGTTACAATGTGTACGTTCTAAATGAATGTGTGCTTTACTTTTCACACCTGAACTCACAAACTTTTTCCGACCCGAGGTCGGCGATTACACGCTGCGCATCAAATAAAATTTCTATATTTCTAATCTATCGGTAATTGATACTCTTATTTCATAATCCAATACGAAAGGGTATATTTTCATCAACACCGTGAAGTGCTAGAACATGGATAAGCAGAAATTGTCCTCTAGACCGTTAACATGTAAATTAAATTGTATCACAAGCGATGAATACTTTATTCGTCTCTGATACTCCTAACCAAAATGTTCAAAGTGACTTTATCTTTGTCACATAGTGGTGCGTCATGCACATTATGTAATATTATCCAATTAGAATAAAGCGCGGCTGTGTGCTGCAGTTGAGTAATTATTAACAACGTGTCTTCTGGTGTGCGCTCCTCCGCTCGTAACATTACATGGTGTCAGAAGTGGGATGAATGACTTCAAGCCCCCACCATAGTTCTCTTTTGATGGCGATGTTAGCCAGAATTGGAGGGAATGGAAACAAATGTTCCAACTGTTTCTGGTAGCCAAAGAAGCAGTGGAGAAAACAGACGCCACAAGAAATCGCCATGTTACTCACGTGCATGGGACCGGAAGGAGTAAAACGTTTCAACCAGTTTAACTGGAACGAAGCAGGTGATAAAGAGAGTTACGAGAGAGTCTTAGATAAATTTGACACTGAACTGTGCGGTCAGAAGAGGATCGTTTTAATAGATACAGCTTTTGGAACTTAAAGCGAGACTCTATGCCTTTTGACGATTACCTGGTAAAGGTCAAGGCAACAACCACTTCAAAAGTTGTTGTAGAGCTACTGTAAAAGTCCATGAACTAAGTAATGACGATAACAGTGCGGTTCAACACAGTGCTCAGTATTTTATGGGAACAATAGAGCTGAGCATAGGCAGTGTGTCCAGGAATGAAGATCAGCGTGTATGGTTTGAAAATGTAAAGGTAGCTGACTCTCATATTAGAATGAAGATAGACACAAGTGCAGAAACCAGGGGCCAATTCCATAAAAGCATTCTAACTTAGCATGATACTAGGCCTTAGAATGATTCTAAATCTCTAGTTGTATACTTGTTAGCAATCAACTAATTTCTATTCCATAAAACCAAACTAAGAATCATTCTAACTAGTTGCTTGCTAAGATTTGGCTAGAATGGTGTATTCATAGGAAAACCACAAAACCACAGGGTCAGTTACACCAAACAAAAGGCAGTGACAGTGAAAGTTGAGCTGATTGCAGGCTGAGGGAAGTACTGGTCAAGGCATTACCATGTATTCTATAAAAGCCCTATACAGAAAGGGGACAAAATGGCAACTTCAGGGAAGAGACAACGAAAGCCCAATTATTCAACACAAGAAAATCTCTTTATTGTGTTATTTATTTATTATTTATTTTGTGGTCACAGATAACTTGCACATTGGTTGAATGATATCCTTTTCTGTTCACATAGTCAGCTTCGTAACAGTGAGGGGTGTTAATCCAAATGTGAGTACCATCAACACAACCTATCACACCTGGGAAGTGTATGTTTCTCCTATAGAACCCATCTTTGATGTTGGCCATATTTTGTGCATTTGGAAATTCCACATAATCCCCAATCCTTGCTGCAAGAGCATTTGATACATGATGAATTGCACGGCAAGCGGTTTGCTGGGACACTTGCAAAGGGTCCCCAACAACATATTGGAATGTGCCTGTTGCATAGTATTGCAGGGCTATCATTACCTGCTGGCATGGTAATAAGGCATGATTTCTCCTGGTTGGATGAGTAATGTCATTTTTGACAATGTCAGTTATCAGCAAAAATGCCTTCTCTGGAAAATCGGTATCTTTTTACAAGTTCCACATCATCAAAAATGTCCAACGGATTCCTTCTATCCCGAAACACTCGTTCCCGACGCATTGCTCTGCGGAGTTCCACTATTTCTAAAATTCTCCTGACCATCCTTACACCTCGGAGGTGTGGGTAGAAATGAATTAGAATGATACTAGTGATTTAGAAGAGACCCAGACCTACTCTAACTTTAGCATGAAACTTAGAACTATACTAGGCTTAGAATGGTTTTATGGAATAGAGTTAGTAGGTAACTAGAGATAGAATGAAGTTTAGCAACCAACTAGGGCTTAGAATGGTTTTATGGAATTGGCCCCAGATCAATACCCCAGAAAATATGGAGAAAGATAGCAGGTAGACCCAAACTAGAACAATCTCATACCATACTTAGAGCGTTTGGTGGTGCAGTGGTAGAGCACATTGGCAGAGCGAAAGTAGATATGAGCATGTCAAATGGACGTAAAACCATTGGAGAAGTATTTGTTACAAAACAAAAAACAATGCCAGTGATGGGACTGCAAGCTTGTATTGCTCTAGGTCTTGTTTCAGTGGAGAAACAAAGGAATCTTGACTCAGTAACTGCATCAATTACACAAGATTCAATAGAAAAGGGAGCTTATAAAAGTGCTTTCACAGGCCTGGGAAAGTTCCCTGGACAGTATCACATCTCATTGAAGCAAGGTGCCAAGGGTCACATTGCTCCTACACACAGAGTTCCACAGAAGTTGATGGCCCCATTGAGAAATAAACTTGAAGAAATGGAGAGACAAGGAGTTATTGAGAAGGTGGACCACCCCACAGATTTTATTAGTAATATTGTCATAGCAGAGAAGAAAGACGGTTCCATAAGGTTGTGCCTCAACCCCCAACATCTCAACAAAGAGATAAGAAGAGAACATTTCAATATGCCAACATTCGAATCAGTTGCAGCGCAGATAGGAGGAAGTAAAGTCTTCACCATCATCGATCTCAAGGATTCCTACCAAGTGGAATTAGATGACTCCAGTTCAGAACTTACTACTTTTTCCACACCTTTTGGACGCTATAAATTTAGACGAATGCCATTTGGAATTATGAGTGCTGCGGATATTTTGCAGAAAAATGTTTACCGTGTCTTTGGTGACATTAGAAATACATACGCTATAGCAGATGACATTCTGATAGCAACAGAGACAGTTGAGGAACACGATCAAATCCTGGGAGAAGTGATTAAACGTGCCATGGAGAACAATGTTCGTTTTAATGCCAAGAAAACGCAGTTAAAACAAAACAGTGTATCATATTTTGGGATGATTGTTGGAGCACAAGGAATCCGACCAGACCCAGAGAAGATTCGCTCAATTCTGGAAATGCCAGACCCAACTGATACTGAGGCAGTGAAGCGTTTAACAGGAATGTTGAATTTCCTATCACCATTTATTCCAAATAACTCTTCTACCATGAGTCCAATCAGCAGTTTGTTGAAAGCTGGAGTACCTTGGAATTGGGGACCAGAGCAGAAAGCTGCCATGCAACAAATAAAAGATGTACTCTCAGAAGAACCAGTGCTGAAGTTGTTTGAGCCATCCAAGCCAGTGACGATACAAGCAGACGCGTCATCTACGGGAATAGGTGCATGTCTGTTACAAGATGGTCAACCTATTGCTTATGCCTCACGTGCATTAACTGATACGGAGACGAGATACGCACAGATCGAGAAGGAACTTTTAGCTATTTTGTATGCAGCAACTTAGTTTCACCATTATATTTATGGCAGTGAGGTTATGGTGGAGAGTGATCACAAACCTCTAGAGGCAATTATAAGGAAACCACTACATCAGGTGTCTCCTAGAATGCAAATGATGTTGTTAAAATTGATGAAATACAATCTATGTGTGACATATGTACCAGGTTCAAAGTTGCCCATTGCAGACACGCTGTCACGTGCGTATGTTGATGACACATCTAAGGAGAGCATAGATTCTCAGTTAGAAGAGGGACAGTACAGGACTCATACTGTTACTCAGTATTTGCCAGCATCCACGCACAGGATTCAGGAACTTCGAGATGCTACTCGGAGTGACCACAGCCTCCAGCTGGTCCATAACCATATTGTGAATGGTTGGCCTCAGCATAAGTCTTCCCTACCACCAGAAATTCAGGCATATTGGAATTTAAGAGGACAAATGCATGTGGAGGAAGGACTGATATATGCTGGAGAGCGACTTATAATTCCCGTTGCCATGAAACAAGAAATGCTTGTTACACTTCATGAAGGACATGCTGGCAGTGAAAAGTGCAAAGCACGGGCCTCTGAAATTATGTATTGGCCTAATATCAACAAGGACATAGAGACCAAGATTGCTGATTGCCCAGTATGTGCCACATATGCGCGTCAGAATCCCAAGGAACCAATGATTCCACATTCTTTGCCAACTCGTCCATGGTCAAAGCTGGGTTCAGATATATTTGAGTTTGCAGGTCATGATTACTTGTTGATAGTTGATTATTATTCAAAGTTTCCTGAAGTTGTCAAGCTGCAAAACAAAACAGCAGCTGGTGTTATTGCAGCAATGAAACCAGTGTTTTCAAGGCATGGTATTCCAGATACCTTAGTTAGTGATGATATGCCTTACAAAAGTGCTACTTTTAAGCAGTTTGCGAAAGAGTGGGGATTCACTTGTGTTTATACTAGTCCCACTTATGCTCAGTCTAATGGTCAAAGTGAGCGATTTGTGCAGTCAATTAAAGGAATGATTAAGAAAGCACAAGCAGAGGGTAAAGATCCTCACATATCGTTGTTAGAATACAGAAATACACCTTTAGCTGGTATAGGTTCATCACCAGCTCAATTGTTAATGAGTAGGAGGTTAAAAGATAAAATGCCTACTAAAAATAACTTGCTGCAATCAAAGGTGGTAAATGATGCACAGTCAAAGCTGCACAAGCGTCAGCAAAAGCAGAAATTCTATTATGATAGAAGTGCTAAATATCACCAGTCATTTAATGTGGGAGATAGTGTTCGTGTGAATTTAGGACAAAATTGGGAACATGCCAGAGTGACAGATATTCATAATACGCCGAGGTCATATGAGGTGACTACTCCGGATGGACATTCATATCGTAGAAACCAACGCATGATAAACAAGTCTCCTGACTCGGTGCCCGAGTCGCATGTTATGGATACTGAACTATCAGATACTAGTATGAGTAAAACAGTGCACCAGAACAATGAAACTGGAAAACAAAAATTGCTCAGCCACAAATGTGTAGGCGTAGTACTCGGGAGAGACATCCACCTAGGTGGCAAGCAGATTATGAAATGAAGTGACTGAATGTTTTTATTTGTTGTTATATTAAAAATATATATATATATATTGTTGATTGTACACAGTGCCTGTAACCCATTTAAATGTCTATGTAAGAAAGACACTGTTGAAAAGTACTGCATTGACTTTGCACTCAGGAAGATTAACATTGACTGTTTACTAGAGGAGACATGTTGTGTTTAATCTTATTGCACTAATTATAAAATGCATTTTGCTGATCAGATACAATCATAACAACTTTTACTTTTATTTGTATTTTATTACTTTAACTAAGGTGGTAATACAATGTTTAAGATAAGCATGTGTATCACATTTTGTAGCTAGACATATAAGTAATTGGTAAGTGATTGTCTGTATGTTAATTAGTTTTTCCTTTAAAAGGGGGGGGGGATGTCACATAGTGGTGCGTCATGCACATTATGTAATATTATCCAATTAGAATAAAGCGCGGCTGTGTGCTGCAGTTGAGTAATTACTAACAACGTGTCGTCTGGTGTGTGCTCCTCCGCTCGTAACATTACACTTAGTATTACCATTGCTCCTTTCCATGCGCTGAAGCTNACCTAGGTGGCAAGCAGATTATGAAATGAAGTGACTGAATGTTTTTATTTGTTGTTATATTAAAAATATATATATATATATTGTTGATTGTACACAGTGCCTGTAACCCATTTAAATGTCTATGTAAGAAAGACACTGTTGAAAAGTACTGCATTGACTTTGCACTCAGGAAGATTAACATTGACTGTTTACTAGAGGAGACATGTTGTGTTTAATCTTATTGCACTAATTATAAAATGCATTTTGCTGATCAGATACAATCATAACAACTTTTACTTTTATTTGTATTTTATTACTTTAACTAAGGTGGTAATACAATGTTTAAGATAAGCATGTGTATCACATTTTGTAGCTAGACATATAAGTAATTGGTAAGTGATTGTCTGTATGTTAATTAGTTTTTCCTTTAAAAGGGGGGGGGGATGTCACATAGTGGTGCGTCATGCACATTATGTAATATTATCCAATTAGAATAAAGCGCGGCTGTGTGCTGCAGTTGAGTAATTATTAACAACGTGTCGTCTGGTGTGCGCTCCTCCGCTCGTAACATTACAATCTTCACGGATGCTAATAAAATATACATTCAAACTACACTGTGTGTGTAAAACGATTAACGATTCAATACAAAATAAGGCTTACGTTTCGAGATACAGGGCTACTATTTCGTGGACATGGTGAATAAAGAAACGGGCGGAAAAATATTTACCTGTTATTTATGCTATATTCATTTTAATATCAGTTTAAATAATTTTATCAATCAATCGAAGGACTTGAAGCTGCTCCTTACTAGTGAAAAAAGTAAAATCGCGGATAAGGAGGTTCTCTAGTCCGGTTCAAACAGAAATGTCTCGTGGATGCTTATCTATATTTAAAGGGAATAACAAATGTTAAGCTAATCATCATATACAGATAATGCTACGTGTAGCACAATGGTTCATCAATGCAATGAGCGGTAAACTTTCGTAGGTTTGATTTTCGTAATTCTACATTTTAAAGCTTGAGAAAAACTCGTGTTTTAAAACCTTAAGGCCTCGGTCTCAACCTGCCAAGCGGCCTCTTGTGGCTTGTTTGCGTCCAAATTTTGCGAAGAATCTCACGTGCCAGGTAAGCCCTTCTTACGAAATTCGAGTCAGTATACAGCCCGTAAGCACACACGGAGGAGATCGGAGGGTACTGGACATGTCCAGAAACTCTTCGAATAATATATTAATAATGTGTAACTTGCTCCCTTCGCATCGAGTTTGCAGTGGGTTTGCAGGTGAGAAGAAAAAGTGTGATCTAAGGCGCACATCGCAAGAAACGAAGAAGCAAGTGTCCCTTGCGTGTTTAGTGCGGTGAATGCCCAAACAACCTAGACTCGAACGTGCGGAGTGGAGTGCGTAATACGTGCATCCCCCCAACGTCAAGAGTATAAAAGACGTGATTCCCGTCGTCCTCCAGGTTCTCTTTGCGTGTTAAGTTAAAAAACGTCTTTTTAACCCATCGCTCAAAATTATTATTTTTTGCATGACATTAAATTAATATTCATGACTTTATATGATATTGTTAACAATTAAACATACATACTTAATTATGGCCTGCGGTCGGCCTGCGGACTGTATAATTTAACCGTATAGGCTGAAATGTCCATATTCAAGGAGAAGAAAGGGGGCGNTTAATAACCAGGACGGATCTAAAGTCTAGGTTGCACTTGTTTAATGTAGGTTATCTAAAGTTCTTCGAAATTGCCACCTGATCGAGGCAGCGAAATTAGGTTAAGGGGTAGAACTTAATATCATTTATAAAACAAAAAATAGTGTTATTCTGTTGTAATTGATTTAATCACATGGTAAACTTTACAGCGGATCAAGCTGGAGGGAACTGTTTCACAAGAGGACGTTGAATGACAGTAGCGAAACAGTTATTAACCTTGCTATTTACATGCGGACTTAGGTCCTGAATATCGAAAACATCACCTGATTTTGCTGACTGACAGTTGTGAAATATCGGTAATAAGTAACATATAAAACTAATTGTAGCTGTTCACAATTGCATTGATAGCAGAAGTAGAGTGTCCGCTTAATTGATATAATGATATGCTACATTTTACATTGAATCAAGCTGGAGGGGAAGACAAATTATGTATAGCAAAACAATTATTAACCTTGATATCGACATACGGACACCCGGGTGTCCATCATACATACAAGTAAAAGCAAACTAACAAACAAAAACAACCAAGATAATTAATTGATGACTGTTTTCTATTAAAGTTTAGGCCTACAACAGAAAACATAAGTAGCAACTGTGAATTTAGTTTTTAATGGTATGTTTGTATTACTATTGGGTATGTTTGTATTACTATTGGGTATGTTTATGTTACTATTGGGTATGGTAAACAGAAGGAATTGAAAGTGCACGGTTGATAAACGTACGTGTTTTAAATCCAATGCTCGTAACTAAAAATGTATATTTTATTATACTGTGTATGATTTACTATATTAAATTAACAAACATGGTTGTACATGTAATGATTTACACATAATTATAGATACGCCACTGGACTGCAGACTGTATGATTTAGCAGTGTAGTCGTAAATGTCAGTAATCAAAGAGGAGAAAGGGAGAAGGTATATGACAAAAAGCTAAAATGCTCTACCCTAACAGAATACTTTTTATCATTTATTATTTTTGGTTTGGTTGAAATCCCATATACATGCACCACGGGTCCTGGTAGATTTTAACGAGTGAAGTGGGTAAAACGCCCCCTCCCCCCCCCCCACCACCACACACACACACACACACTGACTGGCACACTCTCCTCCTGCTATCAATGTAGTTGTACACAGTGACACTGAGTTTAATAAATTATCTTTTACTCCAAACTTGTCACGCAGCAAAACCAGGTGATGTTGTCAATAATCAAGATTCAAATCAAGGCTGTACTAACAGGGGTATGTAATATATATCAGTAATAAAATGTAATTCATGTAGGCGTACATGTAAGCTACGTGTCGGCTTTAAGTCTAATTAGTTTTGTCTTATTTTTTCATCAAAATAAACATACAAAAGATTAGAAAAGAGATACCACTCTAAGCAATTGATAAGGTATATCAAATAGATTTTTTGGAATATTTCACAAAACAGTTCACTTAAATGTGAATGGTGACAGAGTCTATTTTTTCAATCTTGAAAAGAACCAGGTCCTTTTTTGTTTGAACCTTTTTTTAAGCAGCGAATATTCAAATACATAACCAATAAAGGTTCTAACCAAATGTTATGTCTGCTGAAAAAGAGAAGGGGGGTTTGAGATAGTAGTAAGGAGAAAGAGTCATGCTGTGCCTCTAAAATATTAAGAGAGCGAGAGAGGGAGAGACTGGGGGGAGAGAAGGGGGAGGAGGAAAGATAAAGGAGAGAGAAGAGGATGTGGGAAGCATATACTTTTAATTATAATTATTGGTTGAGAGAGCTGGAAAAAAGGGACCAATTAGCACATAAGAAGCATTAATTAATTTACCGTGTTATTTACAAGACACAAACACACACACACACACACACACACACACACACACACAGAGAGAGAGAGAGAGAGAGAGAGAGAGAGAGAGAGAGAGCACGTAGTAAGCCTCAAACTATACCTCTAAAACATCAATCTATCTGCGGTCTTCTACTGGTATTGCTTCAAAAAGGTTCTTTAAGGAAGTCTTCTACCCTCAGTCAATAAAAATACGTCATTGGGATTCCATGCCCAGTGAGTTCTTGCACAAAGACGTTTTGTCAGATTTTTCCATCATGAAGCCGGGTCCTTTTACATTTTAAGTCTTAAAAAGTGACATTCATTAAGCTGCATTAGGATTTTCCTTTGATGGAGTAACAAATGGCGTCTCTCAAATGTTGTCAGGTGATGTTGTTGACAGTCCTAAAAATATTTTTAGTGTCACGTACGTAGTCATCTGGTACTCGAGCTCCTTATTTTGAAAAACGATTGCTTTTATCGTAAAATTTGCGCTACCATTACCTTTGCAGCAAGTGATGTTCACTTTGATCTGTTTTTGCAAACTTTTCAGTTATCGATTACTTCCAGCAATATTCGGCATGTGTATAGCATCTCGACTTCACCTTAAAATGATGAGACTGCGCACAGAAGCTCGTTATGGCGAACGATAACATGGGTGCTGACCTCTGACACAGGCTCTTATCTGAATAAATATTGCGGTGTACGGTATATGGATGACGCATTGACCATGAATCAGATTGAACGGACTGAAGCCGGGTGTTATCTATTTAATACCCACGATGTTCATTATATCACCAATTAAAAAGAATAGGCGTATGACAGCATTACATGTATGACGTATATGAAAGGTTTGCCGCGTATAATATCTGCGCCTGTATGCTGACGTCTGTTTAGCCTTAGCAGCCCTACGGTTTAAACTGTGGGGTGTGTTTGTTTGTTTGTTTGTTTTTTTCTGTGTGATGAGCCTCCGGAAATAACGTCTGTGTGATATAAAGAGAAGAGTGCAGAAAGTGAGAAATTATTTTTTAAAATATGTCAAGTTTAAGACATTTAGATCGGACAAGTGATCTATTATTTAGCAAGACACTTGCGTTCGCTAGAGGGAAGTTGGACATTACTCTAACGGTCCAACAAATAGAAAGCTCCTGTGACCGGTCAATGCGTTGTGAACGTGGCCAGTTTTCATGTGATTTGTTGGTATATAGCATGGTCAGTACAAAGAAGATCTATTAAAAACAGACTTTATGGGTTATTTATTTATTTAATTTTACGCGTTAGATCGATTTATCAATTTTTCTTCTCAAATGAATGACATTTAAGTGTCGTCAGGGGACCACTGAAAATTATATTGACGATACTTATAAAAATCTGGAATCATTAATTCAACCCCAGGTATTACCACAAACAAAATCATTGTCAGTATGGACGACGACACGAAGTTGAACTTGCCAAGACTTGAAAAATAATTGTTTCGATCACATTGCTAATATTATTGATAAGATAAAACAAAATGCTCCATAACATGGCCTCTTGCTAATAATATTGATAAGATAAAACAGAGTGCTGCATAACATTGTTTAATTGTCTCACTAAATAGTATGGGAATTTTAAAATCACTGTCTTTCATGTTTTGGATTAAAGAAGAACCTTAAGTGTTCCATTTCATTAGCACAAATGCTAATATAACGACGATGTATAAATTGCAACAATTGCAATCCCAGATACATGTATGAAATTGCAAAATCGGTTTCTCAAATTTCTTTCTTTGATTTAGCATTGAAGGTAAATGTTAGAACGTCAAATATTGCATTCAAAATTTTGCAAGAGCAACATCTTATTTAATATTATTACCACAACTTCTATATTATATTATATTATATTATATTATATTATATTATATTATATTATATTACAGAACAGCGCAGATATCATTCAGTTCACACTACAGGGCACTATGAGGGACCCTATACTCTGAACAAGACCTACAACCATCTAGAGGGCTGTTTCACTAGCAGAGGGGGTTCACAGTGGGACCAGACACAAACAGGAGTAATATTACAAAACTTTGTGTTCAATACTGGCAAGCCAGATGCAACGTTCTCAGTCCGCGATACAAGTACCTTGAGGTAAATAAAAAAAGAAAGAAAAAACTAGTTCCTTTGTCGAGATCACTGCAAAACTCCACGTGCGGTACTAGATATTCACATTGCAGTTAGAACACAACTATAATAAATCATTAACAGGTGGGTGAGTAACACGTGGTGTTCCCTTATAGAACTTGATTAGCACCAGATAAGCTGGCTGTCCAAATTGGCTGAGTGGATAGATTTGTATGCTCGTTTTGATGGCCTACTGACTAGGACGGTGGACTCAGACGCAAACGGTCTGTACTGGAGGGGGTTGTCCGGGGAAAATTGCCCGGGAGGGGATTGTCCTGATACCCCCAGTACCCATCCTTTTTCATAAAAAAACGAAACCGATCAACCCACACTTACATACATACACTGGTTGGGAGTTAAATATAAGCTGATATTAATCTGTGTTTGACGCTCCCGACCAATCAGTGGGCGTCAAAATCTGTGATTATGTTACATAATATTAAATCATTTATCACTCCCAGATTTGACTGCATTGATGGTTTATTAAATCATCTATCATATCCAGGTCTTGCTGCATTGATACATTATTAAGCCATCTATTACCCCCAGTTCGGACTGCACTGGTTACTTATTAAATCACTTTTATTTTATGTACATACTCCAAACGATAATGATGGGCGGTAAAAGAATAACATATTAAAACCACGCCATACTGCAGTTGCTGTCTGTCTTGAAACTGAATTCAAGTACTTAAATATTACCAAGAAAATATATTGTCACTTTGTAAATTTTACAGCAATTACAAAAATAAGTGTATACTCCAGAACAAAATTCACTATGTAAAATGTAAATAATTCACAATTTTTTTTCTTCAAAGCACTATTTCAACTCGTGGGACACTTTGAAGATTAATAGTTTTGTGATAATAAGATAATAATTGTGTTAATCGTATGATCTTTCATGGCAAAATATAGAAAATTATTATAAGGCTTCTTATGTTAATCTTCTCCACAACTAAATTTTGTCCTACAAATTTTCAAAAATAATTAAAAACAAACTATAATCACCTTAAAGTCTAATACCTGTATAAGCAATGATGTGCAAAGTAAAACCCATAAAAGCGCTTAATTTTAATTGTACATTTTCTTAAGGAAAATTTTAATGTGTTACCAGCTAATTATAAAAAGTTTCAAAATATTGAACCTACATAATATGTCCAACACATGTTAAAAATTCATTAAAGGAACAGTAGACATTTAAAAGGCCTAAAATTAAAACAATCAACTAGTGACTTTTTAACAAATGCCATATACAAGTTTAAAAAATAACGGATAGACTTTTAAAAATTGTTTACATATCTTTTAATGTCACTTTTTTGTTACTCACTAGTAATTTTTTCAATTATTATGCAATGATTTCAATTATCTAATCCTCGGGTTGCAAGTTTGGTAATAATAATAATAATAATAATAATAATAATAATAATAATGATAATAATGACCTTGTGTTTCAAACATGCAAAAAGAAAGTATTTTAAAAACCATATATTCCATCCATCCAACTTGGACACACAGTGATATATACATTTACACTTTATTTTTCACAGACACTAAAATTTCATGAACAGCTTTATCCCAAGTCAACAAATAACTATCTAATTCCTTAATAAAAACAGTCCTTATTCATCGATATTCATGCACATTTTCTAGTAGCCTACATGATGTTCACACACTAATAAACACGTGTGTAAATAATGTAAATATATGTGTAATGGAAAAGGAAAACAAATTACTAGATGAAATAAAGTACTAAAATCAGCACATCATTTCATATACAAATATACAAAAAAGCTATGTTTATATAATTGAGTCAAAATAAAATGTCATGACCAACCTAGACGCTCTTCGCATTTAAGGCTGCCATCTGGCTGAGGGAGACTCTCCTTAAGGAAATTACCCCTAAGATCCCAAGATGATACATGCTGGTAAGAGCTGACAATGGCTTCTATCAGCTCACTGAGGCGGTCAACTCTGCCCAGGTCATTACAGGTCATGTCAATCTTCATTCCAGTCTGCTCTGACACTGTACTGAGAGATTGTGTCAATGCTATCAGTGGACTGGTGATACCGTGGTGCCAACCCAAGGGATTACAACTAAATGAGAAGTACTTCAGCTTAGTGGTGTGTATCACACCTTGGCTCAGTTCACGCACGGCTTCACAGACATCCTGACATCTGTCATAGCCTGTTGTATCTTCACCCCTAGGACATGTACACCTGTCAGGCCCACACCTATAACTCCACTTGAATACCTTTTTCATGAATACCCAGTCCAGTCCCAGATGTTCCAGCCCTGGCACATGGTGAAGGTTCCTCCCAAGTAGTTGTACACCCACGGCACAAAGATCGATAGATTCAAAATGTATATGAGTCAAATCATTGCATGTTATAGGCAGTGTGCCTAGTACAGAAGGGAGGTCTTTTGGCATTCCTTCACATTCTGCCTCTGTAGCCTTAATGTACTTTAAGTGCTGCATCTGTGCGATCACCTTGCAGTCCTGATCATTTATGTATCTGACATCCAGATGTAGTAGTTTTCCAGGGTATGGTATTGATGATACTGCTCCACTACAATTTCCACCTATGTCAAGTCTTTGAAGATTGGGAGCTTTAGATAAAACATGCTTTAAGGCACATCTGCAGTCATCACAAATGTCACATACATCCTGCCACAATACCGCTACTAGTTCACGGAACATGTCACACTCACTGAGTAAAGATAATGCATTGTGATATGCTTCACAACTAACAGTATACTCGTCTTTATCACTATGAACGATGATGGCACTCAAACCAGAACATGCCTGTGGACTGCACATACTGTCCCGCAAGACCTGCTGGAATCTGGGATCAGAGTGCTCAAATGATCCAGGTATGTAAAGCACCGTGTGGCAGGAGAAAAGCTCAGGTGGCAGCACTGTTTCCTGGGGACAGTAGGCATACCAGTGTTCTAGGAGGAGATCATTACACCAATTTATACACTTGCCATCAAAGACATAGTCATGGCCCATGTACCTATATATATAATTTCGTTTTTTATCTTTGTTGTGAAGACCTTTACCTCTGCGTAGCACTTTGGTAGTTGCTTTCTTTGATAACCCACACAAAAAGCGCAACACAAAGCTCATGTCATAGAGTTTGTCAGTGGTGTTTAAGTTTTCCAAAAACTGATCTAAAATTTTACTATCATTTTGGTCTAATTTCCTCGCCAAATATTTTGCCGCAAAAAACTCCTGGATGGTTTTGTGTGGAAATGTTACCTCCTGTTTAACATCAAGGTTACTGTGTACCTTAGACTTGCTGAGGAGACCTAAACTGTACAATTCGCTGATATTTGGAATTGCCTGTAGGTCTTTTTCATTAAATATGAGACCCCCATCTGGCTTAACGAGTCCATCGTAAGCCAGCTTGCCAAGGCCGATAAAAGTTTCTTCAAATTGTCCAATAGATTCTTCTGTTTCATCCTTTGTCCTGATGTCGTATCTTCGTCTTAAAAGCATTTGTATAAGTGTCTTGTATAGCAGTGTGTATGAAGTTGGGAGTGAATCTGTCTTGGCATCACTTTGTTGATCTTCTTGCCACATAAGACAAAAGAACAGTAAAAGTATTGGGATCTTTACCAACGACTCCAGGTTCTTTCTCATTATGTAGTGTAAGAGACCATTCCCTATTGACTCTGACTCATCCAGAGACTCAGAATCGAAACTATCATCAAACTCCCATTCCAAAAGATCATAACATTCCATGTTTTCATCAAAGAATTTAGCAACATATTTACGTATGTTGTCACCTGTCAGACCGGTAATTTCATACACACTGTCCGGTATTTGTTTCTTCATCAATTCTTCTGCCTTCCATGGGCGTGTTGTGATGATGGTACATACATTCTGGTATTGTTTGCAATAAATGATGTCGGTTATTTCTTCAGAAGTCTTGGGATCGTACTCATCATAGCCGTCAAAGACCATTAGCACATGGTCACTGTCATAGTCCAGAGCATGTACTATTTCATCTACCACTTCTTTCTTATTTTGATTAGAAGGAGAAATTTGTTTTTCAATTGCTCCCTTCAGTGTTTGGCTATGTCGAATATTGCGTAGATTTATAATTAAAAGATGTTTATAATTTGAAAGTGCCCGGTCACATTCCTTTAAACCCAATGTATCATTTGCCCAGTCTGTTGCCATCTTTTGTGTGAATGTGGTTTTGCCTATGCCTGCTTTTCCTCGGACCAATATCCTTTTTGGTCTCGTACCTTGTTTGGTATCTTTAAATATTGATGTATAGCTCTGGATTGGATCAGAACTGGTACCTGCTGGTTTCCTTTCCTCTTGTACCCACTGCAGGTTAACATAGACGTCATCTAAGTGCATTGTGTCGTCGGGGTCCCAGGGAAGACGCTGTATTTGACTCATGTATTTAATGTAGAAAGACGCTATTTGGTTTTTACTACTGCAAGCAGTCGCTTTTTCTGCTAACAAATCTGCAAGTTCTTTCTTATTGTGTTTTCTCAAAACATCAACAAATGTTTCAAATGCACGAGGACCACATTTTGGTAGAATACGAAGAAATTCAAAAGCTTGATCATTTTCTGCTTTGTGTGCCAGTACCTTTTTTGCATTACGTTCACTGATGATTCCTCTGTCCACCATGTCTGGGACAATGTCTTCAACTTGGAGATCTTTTATTAGCTCGGGACCCATTTGAACCAAGAGGTTTTTGTGTGTTGGACTCATTACAGGTGCCTGCAAAATTGAGATAAATCCAAAATCTATTTCAGCTGATATCAGGAATTAAAATGCACTTCTGATAATAATAATTGTTATATTAATTACCACTTCCCATGCCCGTGTGTATATATTCGAGTCAAATACGTGTAGTCAGATATCAACATGTACGGAGTTATAGGCAAATGTGCGCCACACCTAATATTATTTTTTCAATAATCATATATCAATGAATCATGATCAAGTACAAAAGGTTATTTCATTAGAATATGGACACAGACAATTGTTTAAGATGTTTAAATATCTATATTTAAGTAGTTATTTCTAAGGGCTAAAATTCGTGTAAGCATTTTATAAAAATTTTAATTATAAAGCATGGTAACTAAAGAATATGAATGTACCTTAGAGTAGGTGTCTGGTTTGGTTGTAAGAATACCGCTAGCTGCAAGAGAAAATAAAAAACAATGTTGCCTGTGTTTCAGGTAAATAAGAGCACTAACCTCAACACAGATATCACTTGTCCAGAACACATTTTTTCACTCTAGGCGAAGTGATATTTTAGCCCGACACATGTAGGGCATTTTCCAAACTGATGGTTTTCTGTGACCACATTAACTACAACATATTAATGTAATTAAACAACCACAGTTTGCACACTATGCATTGATTACTATGATTATTTTTAAATATCTTGTCGTCTAAATTAATGCAGATACTGGTCAGTGTTGGGCTAATTGACTTGTTAATAAAATTGCTCAAGGAGCAAAGCAACTTGCAAAGCTGTAAATTTAGCTTGCTAAAATACATGTATTTTTGACGTTGGTCGCATGTCCTCCTACATTTTTTTTTCATTTGGTATCTTAACATACACATTCTGTAGTCTCAAAACGTGCACCAATAAAGCGAAATCCATAACATATCATCTAATCATATCAATACTGTACAAAATACTACTGTGACATTCCTATCACTGTATTGAAGACAAAGATTTTTTGAAAAAGATCTTGGAAACATCTATATGACTGTGAATATTGTGAATATCTCGCATGCGCACACATATTATTGAGCTGTACATGTACCTGCAATAGTTCCCACATCAACACTTGTAGGACTAGACTCTGTAGTCTGTGGAATTTCCTTTTCTGTTGACGATGAAGGATTGAAAAGTTGGGATGAAGGTACAGCAGGGTCCCCTTGCGTGTCTGACATCACTGTTTGAAAGAAATACACAACATGGTACTTTGGCAGAAGACTAAATAAACAATAACAGCGGCAAATATTTCATTATCCCACATGTAGAAAAAGTAATCTTTATTTTGTAAACAAAACTTATTTCTTATATTCATTTCATAAGAATACAATTATAAAGTTGTTATCTTCATGTACATATAAAACAAAAAAAGTGGGACGAGAATGAAATGAAAAAAAAAACTATAATGATAATCTATGTCAATCATTAGTAGATAAGATATATCCCTATGTATTGATGTATCAGTTCTCTTGCTCTCGGTGTTTATCAGAGTATATTACCTGTCATCTTCTGAAGTTCACTTCTGTCGCGATCTTTGTCATTAATCACCTGAACTTTTTCCTGAGTTTCTGCAAACAAAGAACAATGAGGCGTCAAGCTTAAGCATTATAAATCAAAATGAACATTTTTAATTTTTTTCAGTTATAACCTTTTATTACTTTCAACTTCTCCACAAAAAAAATGCTGGAAATTAAATCGCCCCTGAAAATAAAATGTACATCACTTAGGCATTATGTTGTGTATAAATATGAGTGCTAATATTAGAACAGGGTACATACCTTTTGTCGTCTGAACTTGTTGATCTTGGCCAAGACACCGTTTCTTCAGCTCCGATTGACCATCAAACAACTGTGTAACTCTTTCCGGGTTTCTCTTTAATCCAGCTCCCATTGTATCCTTCACATCTTTGTTTTTACCACACCATTCTTCCATTATGCCCTGGTATTTCCTGAGTAAATCGGCATCAAGAGGTTCAGACAATATGGCATCATAATTCTCATTTGTGAACTTAGTAGAAAGAGTCAAGAGATTGGATTTTAACCCTAAAAAATATGCCCTGAAATCTTGATCGCTGATCGCTGCGTTGTTTGCATGGCCATACACAATATTTTGATATCTTTTTATTCGTCCTATAGTGGCTTCTCTTGATGTGTCTGTGTCAGAGGGGTCGTCCCATGCATTAAACTGAGGATGAGGGTTCAACGAGGTGATGTTCCTCAGCAAAAACACAGTCAGTGTGAGGTCTAAATCACCAACAGTTACTGATGTGGAGGGATTTCCAGCGGGATACAGCTGTTCCCGTTGTTGATGATTAATGTACTTTGGTGATAATCTAAACAATACAGTCTTGACAGTTCCATCTCCAAGCACCTTGTTCAACAACCCTGTGTTGGGGTCAAATAAATTGGGATACTTTTTTCTCAGCTCTTTCTGGAGAACATCCTGCACTACTTTCAGGGCATAATCTACAATAAGAATGCTCATGCGAAAGAAATTCTCCTGGTCAGAGTCGGTGTATGTTTTTGCTGTTGCCATGGTACTTGTCACTAAGACGCGCTTTCCTGCCTCATCTGGAATGTAAAGACTAAGTCAACACACGCCTCATGTTCAAAAATCCCATAATTCTGTACGTAAATTATTTATATTTCTAATATGTTCAATATGAATAAACTTA
This sequence comes from Lingula anatina, assembly GCF_001039355.2. Next base: position 273,273 of record NW_019775526.1, read on the forward strand.
AAACTAGCATGTTTTATTAATTATGCTTCCATACAAACTTCAATTTAATATTGATGTTACAATGTGTACATTCTAAATGGATGTCTGCTTTTTTTTCACACCTGTACTCACAAACCTTTTCTGATTCGAGGTCGTCGATTACATGCACCCATATAGAATATTTCTATATTTCTTAAATATCGGTAATTGATACTCTAATCTAATAATCCAATACCCAAAGGCCATATTTCCATCAACACTGTGAAGTGCTAGAGTATGGATAAGCAGAAATTGGCCTCTAGACCGTATAAACATGTAAATTAAGTTGTATCACAAGCGACGAATACTTTTTTCGTCTCTGATACTCCTATCCAAAATATTCAAAGTTACTTTATCTCCACTGCTAATAAAATATACATTCAAACTACACTGTGTATGTAAAACGATTAACGATTCAATACAAAATAAGGCTTACGTTTCGAGTAACAGAGCTACTATTTCGTGGACATGGTGAATAAAGAAACGGACGGAAAAAACTTTTACCTGTTATTTATATTATATTCAATTTCAATATCAATATCAGTTTAAATAATTTTATCAATCAATCAAAGGTCGTGAAGCTGCTCCGTACTGGTGTAAACAGTAAAATCGCGAATAAAGAATTTCTCTATTCCGGTTCAAATAAAAATGCCTCGTGGATGCTTATCTATAGTTAAAGGAAATTACTAATGTTAAGCTAACCATCATATACAGGTAATTCTACGTGTAGCACAATGGTTCATAAATGCAATAAGCGGTAAACTTTCGTAGGTTTGATTTTCGTAATTCTACATTTAAAAGCTTGAGAAAAACGCGTGCTTTAAAGCCTTAAAGCCTCGGTCTCAGCCGGCCAAGCGGCCTCTTGTGGCCTGTTTGCGACCAATTTTGCGAAGAATTTCACGTGCCAGGCAAGTCCTTCTTACGAAATTCGAGTCAGCATACAGCCCGTAAGCTTTCATGGAGCATACTGGACATGTCTAGAAACTCTTCAAAAATCTGTTAATTTATTAAAATGTGTAACTTGCTCCCCTCGCATCGAGTCTGCAGTGAGAAGTGCAGGTGAGAAGAAAAAGTGTGATCTAAGACGCACATCGCAAGAAATGAAGGAGCAAGTGTCCTTTGCGTGTTAAGTGCGGCCAATGCCCAAACAACCTAGAATCGAACGTGCGGCGGGAGTGCGTCACACGTGCATCTTCCCAACGTCAGGAGTATAAAAGACGAGCTTTTTGCCGTCCTCCAGGTCCTCTTTGCATGTTAAGTTAAGAAACGTACTTTAAACCCATCGCTTAAAATCATTATGTTTTGCATGATTTTAAATTAAAATATGTGATTTTATGTAAAGTTGTTAACACTTGAATATACATACCTAATTCTGTATATACGCTGTCGCCCAGCCGTATAGGCTGAAATGTCTACATTCAAAGAGAAGAATGGCAACTAGCTAAATTGCTGCTAACAGAATATAATTTATCATTTATCTTTTAATTGAATGAAATACCAAATGTTTGTACCAAGGGACCTAAATGATTTTACCACCAGAGGTGGGCTCAGCCCCCCTCCTCCCCCCCCCCCCTTCAACTCATTACGCAGCCAATAGTTTAATAAGTTATATATAACCAAATTGGCATAACTTCAAAATTGTTACCAACCGACACAGCAAAATCAGGTGATGTTGTCAATAACCAGGACGGATCTAAAGTCTAGGCTGTACTTGTTTAATGTAGGTTATCTAAAGTTCTTCGAAATTGCCACCTGATCGAGGCAGAAAAAATAGGCTAAGGTTTAGAACTTAATATCATTTATAAAACAAAAAAAGTAGTGTTGTTCTGTTGTAACTGATTTAATGACATGGTAAACTTTACAGTGGATCAAGCTGAATGGGACTGTTTCACAAGAGGACGTTGAATGACAGTAGCGAAACAGTTATCAACCTTGCTATTTACATGTGGACTTAGGTCCTGAATATCGAAAACATCACCTGATTTTGCTGACTGACAGTTGTGAAGTATCGGTAATAGATAACTTATAAAACTAAGTGTAGCCGTACACAATTGCATTGATAGCAGAAGTGCGGTGCCCGCTTAATTGATATAATGATATGATACATTTTACATTGAATCAAGCTAGAGGGGAAGACAATAGCGAAATAATTATTAACCTTGATAATTACATGCGGACACACGGGTTTCCATCATACATAAAAGACAAACACAATCAAGACAATGAAATGATGACTGTTGTCTATTAAAGTTTAGGCCTACAACGGAAAACAAAAGTAGAAAATGTAAATTTAATTGTTAAATGTCGTACACTGTATGTTTATATTTCACCCTACTTCTGCTACATGTATCAGCGCAGTTGTACACAGTTTAGTTTAATACGTTATCTATTACTCCAAAATTATCACGCAGCAAAATCAGGTGATGTTGTCAATAATCAGGACTTAAGTCTAGGCTGTACTAATAGGGGGCTTGTAATATCAGTAATAAACTGTAATTCGTGTAGGTGTCAGCTACGTGTCAGCTTTAAGTCTTATTAGTTTTGTCTTTTTTGTTCAAAATAAACATACAAAAGATTGAAAAAAATACCACTCTTTGCATTTGCTGTAACCAAATAGATGTTAGGAATGTTACACAAAACAGATCGTTAATTCAAATGTATATGTTGACAGAGAAGAGAAGAAGGTATTGTGATGGTACTTAAGAGTAAGACCCATGCTGTGCCTCTAATACCTGTATATCAAGAGAGCGAGAGAGGGAGAGGCTGGGGGAGAGAGGGAGAGGCTGGGGGAGAGAGGGAGGGGCTGGGGGAGAGAGGGGAGGGGCTGGGGGAGAGAGGGAGGGGCTGGGGGAGAGAGGGAGGGGGGGGGAGGGGATGGGGGAGGGA
>NW_019775526.1:276507-341367 GCF_001039355.2 Lingula anatina
AGAGCGAGAGAGGGAGAGGCTGGGGGAGAGAGGGGAGAGGCTGGGGAGAGAGGGGAGGGGCTGGGGGAGAGAGGGAGAGGCTGGGGGAGAGAAAGTAGAAAGTAGGGGATGAGGGAAGCATATACTTTTCAATCTTATTATTGGTTGAGAGAGCTGGAAAAAAGGGACAAATTAACACGTAGGAAGCATTTAACTTTGAATTTACCATGTTGTTTACATGCACAAGACTGAGAAAGAGGTATAGTATATAGAAGAGAGAGAGAGTTTGCAGATGGTAAGCCTCAAACTGTACCTCTAAGACATCAATCTATCTTCGGTCTTTTACAGTATTTCTTCAGAAAAGTTCATTAAAGTCTTCTACACTGAGCAGATAAAATACATCATTTGTATTCCATGCCCAGTGAGTTCTTGCACAAAGACGTTTTGTCAGATTTTTCCATCACGAAGATGAGTCCTTTTACATTTTAAGTCTTCAAAAGTGACATTCATTAAGCTGCATTAAGATTTTCTTCTAATGGAGTAACAAATGGCGTTTCTCAAATGTTGTCAGGTGATGTTGACATTATGAGTCCTTATAAATATTTTTCGTGTCGCGTAGTCATCTGGTACTGAAGCTCCTTATTTCCAAAAAAACATTGCTTTTATCGCTAAATAGTCCCTACCATTGCATTTGCAGCAAGTGGTGTCCACTTTGATCTGTTCTTTTTCAAACTTTTCAATCATCAAAGTTTGATGACTTCAAACAATGTTTTGTATGTGTACAGCATTTCGACTCCACCTTCAAATGATGAGACTGCGCACAGAAGCTCCTTATATTATGGCGAGTGATAACATGGGTGCTGACCTCAGCTAATACCGGCTCTTAATTATCTGAATAAAGATTGCGGTGCATATGGATGACGCACTGACTATGAATCAGATAGAACGGACTGAAGCCGGGTGCTATCTTTTTAATACCCACGATGTTAATAATTCCACCGAAATCGAAATAAAAACTAGACAGCTCTACATGTATGACGCACATAAACTCCACGTGCGGTAGATATTCACAATTATAATAGATCTTTAACAGGTGGGTGAGTAACCTGTGGTATAGAACTTGATTTGTATAAGATAAGCTGGTTGTTCAAATTGGCTGAGTGAATAGTTTTTTTTACGCTCGTTTATATTTTAATATTATTTCATATTGTTTGACTATTTCATACTGTTTGACAGCTCTACATGTATGACGCACATAAACTCCACGTGCGGTAGATATTCACAATTATAATAGATCTTTAACAGGTGGGTGAGTAACCTGTGGTATAGAACTTGATTTGTATTAGATAAGCTGGTTGTTCAAATTGGCTGAGTGAATAGTTTTTTTTTACGCTCGTTTATATTTTAATATTATTTAATATAATTTAGACTAGCACGCTGGACTCAGACGCAAACGGTCCATCCTTTATCACAAAAAACGAAACAGATTCACTCAAACCTATATTCACTGATTGGGAGGTCAATATAAGCTGATATTGATCTGCATGTGACACTCCCGACCAATCAGTGGGCGACAAAATTTGTGATCGTGTAATAATATTAAATCATTTATCACTCCCAGGTTGCAGTTCAAATTTAATGTCCTTTGTTTCGAAGCCAGTAATCTGTTAGAAATTGATTACATCTTGGACATAATAAGAGAAGGCCTTTCCTTTTTTATGTCCAAGCCCCCAATAAGTACATGTAATCTTGGACATAATAAGAGAAGGCCTTTCCTTCTTTATGTCCAAGCCCCCAATAAGTACATGTAATCTTGGACATAAAAAGGAATTGGGGGTTACCACCATGAGGGGGTGGACTTGTGTCTTAATTAACCAATCAGTTTTTATGTACAGACACAGATGTGTCTGTACATATAGCCATCATCTGCGTCTGTCGTCGCCGTCGTCGCCGTCGGTGCCGTCGTCGCCGTCGGTGCCGTCGTCGCCGTCGCCGTGCACTTTTACCGATAACACGATAAGTGGAAAACCATTTTACCTTTTGACTTGAAACTTGCAGAACAGATGAATATTCATAACACGCAGGTCAAGTTCGAAAATCAGCATGATCGGGTCACTTTTAGGGAATTTATGCTGTTTTTTCACTTTTTTCAGCATAAATGCAATATCGATAACACGATAAGTGGAAAACCATTTTACCTTTTGACTTGAAACTTACAGAACTGATGAATATTCATAATACGCAGGTCAAGTTCGAAAATNAGTTGCGGTGACTGATTGTTGAGTTGCGGTAATTGACTTTTGAATCGTTTATTGATTGTTAGATTTTGACGAATGATTAAAATGACCAAAACTAATTTAGTAGAATTAAGTTTAGATAGTTAAAGTAGGTTTTGGTTGTTAAATAGTGCCGATAGATTGTTGAATTGACTTCTGCATTTTTTGCGTGAATGGCGTTCCATATACGTCACTGCTTCGTGCTGCATACCCTGTTGCTATAGAAACGTGATATCCCATAGTTCATAGCACCACGGCTGTTGTCACAATAAGCGACAAAACCAGACTGAAGAGAACACCGTCATAGGAAAGCCGTATGGTACCTTAAATAATTGATATATTTGGATTTAAGCTACAGTAAATGAACTTCTTGTCAGACGAACAATTTGTGTCACTTATAACTAAAATAAACAAGATGTTTCTACTTTTTAAAAACAAATCTGTACAGTAGCTGCTCGCTTATATCTTTAGTAAAGGCTAACCGGGTCTTTCTGCGAAATCACGAAAAAATAAACGTTGGTCATTTTACGGATAGCTAAACGTAGTCGTCCGCCTAAACGTACAGGTGCGAAGGCTCTCTATTGTATTAGTTACTATTACGTTTATGTACTGTGATAATCTATAAACTGATCTTTATTCAGTGGAAAATCTTAAACTTTCGAAAATAATAAAGGAGACATTCAGAACATATGCAAATGCGCTGTTGTTTTCCTGACAACGTGTTTAACATCAGTCTTACATTGTTGTGGTGGAAATCCACCTTCAGTCATTATATCGGACTATTTATACTGATAGCACCTCCACTCCCCTTTCTCTCCCCTCCCCCCTTCCCGCAGGCATAAAATCATTAAATGGGATTATATTTCCAGACATGTTTTTTAATCTTTCAGAGAATGTTATATTGCTGCCCCTATTATTACCCTCTGTCTGCAGTCTCCAATTTTAAAGTTGATATCGTTTACTGGAGTAATAATGAAAATCACAAAGTTCATTTTTTATTATGACTTTAGTTTCGAACATGCCCCTGTATTTCTTTAAGTGGTAATTCTTTGCACGTGCTAATATAACATACTAGAACCAAAAAGCGGTTTCCAGGCGCACTGATGCACGCTTTTTCGCACCTGTAGCTACATCGAATACATTATCAACGACACTTAGATTTTTCTTTTAAAAGACATATATATGTCTGTGTCGTGACAGCTCTGTGCTTTTTAATCAACTGCTCCATTCAATAAGTTTACCTAGGGTCACTGAACAATACTTAGTAAGGAATGTGTAGGTGAATAAATGCTGTAGCAGTGGAAGATCACATTTACCGATCAAAGGAAAAAACAGATTCGCAACACTGAAAATATTTAGTGACTCAGCACTATTTATGTTAAAAATTTTATGACTCAGCAATGTCAAAAAAATCACCTTTTTTTCACCTTCGTAGAGCAAATCCTGACATAGTTCAAGGAGAAAGGTCATTTAAGAGGCTCAAAACGGAGATCCGTCTCCAAAACCGTCATATAACACCTTTCTTTTTTGAGGTGAGATTACAATCGGTATGGGTCGTAACTTAATCCCTAAACAAGAATTTATCACGAAAATTAGCATAGTGGACCGCAAGAGCATGAGCTACAATCCCGTGCCAGCATTTTGGTTATGGAGTTATGAGCTTGTAAATAATATCATAATATATTTATTTTAAGCCTAAATTCCATGTAGATATGTTCAGACTTTACAATTATGTGCATTACATGCATATTACAAATAGACACCTGGTCATTACAATCTGTGTAAGTGATCTCGCCTCCCAAATTACAGATTTTCATTAAACAGATATCATTTTGCTTTATCAACGATAAAATCTAAACTAAGACATTAATCGCTGAAAGGTTTTGGAGTACTTAACGATGTCATTAAACTGGCATTGAAACAGAGATCATAGGTGTTCAGGTAAAACAGTTTTACCCCCAAATCGCAATTATGACGTCACCCTTAAGATGACACGTGTAAATGTTAATTTTGAAATACAATCACTGAACACCCAGAATAATGTATGTAAGGCAGTAAATGTTTTTTCATTTAAACCCTAGTAACACTAGAGGCGGAATGAGCTAGAATGTCGTCAGAATGAAAATTCCTTGTTTACTCCTGGATATTCTAAGCACATTCCAAATGTATGGGCCCATTCTTGCGTCCCGTCCGAATGTTTTGCTCATGCTCAAAACTTTCGAAGTGCATTCCAAGTGGAGAAATATTGAACGGCATTCGAAGTGTATTCTAACTGCACTATGAGTCACATTCTTAATACATACATAGGTATAAAACTCAGTGGCTGAGAGATAGCAGAACACCAAAAAATCAGTCAACAAAAGAGACAGCAAGTCAGCAATAACCCAACATAGGGAATAATCTGGACACAAAGCATCACGGTCCAATAATTGAAAAAATCAAGGTGGTTGACAGTGAAAACACAACAGAAATCCTGGAGGCCATACCCACCAAGAAGACATTGACCAGTCTCAACAGAATGATGTGGCCATCTTCCCTGACCTACATGTATACTAGCCTTTTATTAAGACAGTAAGTGGGGGATAAGGAACGCCTGGATAGAGGTTATTCACCTGGATAGCCTCATTCCCTAATGGAAATGCTCTAAAAACATCGAAATATTGAAGGTAATATTAATTGTTGAGTGAAGATATTTTTTATTCATTGTCTTTTGTGTTTCCAAATTAAGGACTCAAAATACCGACCTTCCCCAATATTGAGATATTCCATTATTATTATTATTATTATTATTATTATTATTATTATTATTATTACATGAAATATTCATTTTGTGTAAGATCCCTTGCCATTTCAACCATCCGCGTTGTTTCGAATAAGACAAATCTTTTTGTTGCTTAGGGTTAAAAGTTGACCTGTAGACCAAGCTGGACATTATCGGAAACAGACACAGATACAATGTATGCAGAGAATAATCACAAGAATTAAGGAATACACACATGTAAAAACACACTGAAGTGGTGTGATTTTTCTACACTCAGGTGATCAAATTACATATAAAACACATAACTACGTATAAAAATATTTCATAAATCGAGGAAATATTGAATGATATCAGAGCTAAAGAGAATAAACTTTCAGAATAAACTAAAGAATTCCAATGAGAAATAAAAAAAAAACATATTAGCACTAAGATTTAGTTGCCAATTTTATTATCAAAAACGAGATTATAACACAAATATGATTTATTTCTTATTACACTTATTACAGTTTTGTATAAGTGAATGCAAAATCTCATAATATTTGAATCATTGAATCTTATATTTTCAAGCTCTCCATTGCATGGGATATAAAAGTGGATCACACAATGTAAGTCTAGAGGACGAAGTACTACCAAAGCGCAGTTCACAATGACGTCATATCTGAAGGAGTCAGTGGCATTCAGACCAATTCGCGGTAGAGGGGGTCTGCTCTATTGAAACTTCCTTTTACTACCAAATTATGGGTGTGGCGAATTATTTCACAAGTCGCAAAAAAGAACACTATTTACATTTTCTTGAGCAGTCATTTAATTATAGACCCATTTAGGTTAATAATGTAGGCAACACTTATTTTCAGTAGATAATCGAAAAGCATCATTTCAGCATCATAATAAAATGACCTGCCTCAGACCACTTTTAAATCTCAAGACCGTGTTTTCTTGTTCTGTTGGTGCGGAGATGTAAAACAGTTATGATTATTACAGTATAAATATTAACTTATAGATAGCATATAAGGTGGGAAAAGTTTACTCGAAAAGGATCTTAAATTTTTATGGCAAGGTATATGTAGGCCCTACTTTTCTATGTTGGCTATAAATAAATTGAAACTTGTTTTGTAAGATGAAAAAATATTTAAATTATCTTTGAAAATAGTTATACACAGATATAGTAGTAAGCCTCATCCTAGATATAAGGTATATGCCTCATACTGTACCTTTAAAACATCAAACGTTTAGCGGCCGATTTCACACCCAATTCTCGAAAAAAATTCATCAAGTCAAGTTCGTCTTTCCTCCACAGATAAAACCCACGTTTGCAGGTTGCCAAGTACAGTTCACATACTAATGTCAAGTCATATTTTACATTAATTCTTGAAAATGATGTTTGTCCTTGAATTTTCGTCAAGATTTTCCCAGGTAAGGTGTATAAGATGGCGCCCGTAGAAAAATGTCAGGTGATGTTGTTGACATAAATAGAGCTGCGTCATAAAATATTTCCAGTTTCGCACCCTCTGTGTATATTTCCAAAATTGATTTCTATGATCCAGTAATATGTGCTATTTCTGTCTTAGCATCACACTCTTATGTCATATACAATTATCTGTTCATTGCTAATATTTCAGTTATCAAACTTTGGTGATTTTGAACGATATTCGCCTAATAATAACGCGGTATTGCTAGGTTGACCGAAAGTGAACTTAGTCAATTGAATCGCTTGAACGAAAGACACGCATCGGCAATGACATTACGCGTTTTGACAATGGAACCTTTTTGTGGTCGCTGCTGTACTTGACAAAGGGATGTACATGTCACGTGATCCACGTGAGAAATCAAGGCATGCAGCATTAAGAACTGTGTTCCTTCGACGCTAAGCGTTCAGACAGGAAGGTCACACCTGAATTTTAAAAGTCTCTATATATATTAATAATAATAATTTATTTACTAAAATCGCAACCTAAAGGTTGAAGTTTTACAATGTGTCTTAAATAATAAAATCATAAGGTATTTTAAAATTAACTAAAAATTATAAACTAAAGGACCAAAGACTTATAAGACAGTTTGAAGCAGTAATTTACATAAAATTTAAAAGACTGTGCATTATAAAGATGATTTAAAACGCTCCGTTTTTACTTTTGGTATTAAAAATTTGTTGCTGACCCTGAGATTTCTTGGGTTCTTTTGTTTAAACAGATGGTGTAGCTTATTAAAATTCTTGATTTTTGTAAAAAAAGTTCTTAAGTAAAACGTCTCTTCTCTCCCTCAGAGAGGTGAGATTACTAGCCTGTATATGTCATAGAAATGGGCCTAGTTTATATTTGTTTTACTTTTCATGTAATGGAAGTTTTCACCTTGATGCCTGCAATGCATATTGTACGTTGAGGGTAGAATGGGTTTTTGTGGGGACAATTTAATATATATTTGAAATGAGCATTTTAAGGGTGAAGGGTTAATGTTTACCTTCTGTCTCTGTCTTGGGCGTTACGAATCAAGCAGTGGGAAAAACCTGGCCACTGGTGCATGAGAGATTAATGAGATCAGACCCCACCTTTACCCTACATGTTTATAACCCCTCCACCATCCCTGGCCCAAGTTTGCTCACTGTGAATGTGGGTTCACAGCACAAAAGAGAAATGGTTTGTAAAAGAAAGCAAGCATAGGGCAGTGTGGAAATTCGTTTATTTTACACATTTTAATGTTAAAAGTCATATGTTGAAAATAAACATTAAAATTGCGTGTTTTTCACAAGATATGTAACAAAATATTGCTGTAGAATGTAACAAGTCGGGGTCATGGTTTTATTTAAGTTTAGTGTACGTCACTGCTCCGTTCTGCATATCCTGTTGCTATAGAAACGTGATATCCCATAGTTCATAGCACCATGTCTGTTGTCACAACAAGCGACAAAACCAGAATGAAGAGAAAACCGTCATAGGAAAGCCGTATGGTACCTCAAATAATTGATATATTTGGATTTAAGCTACAGTAAATGAACTTCTTGTCAGACGAACAATTTGTTTCACTTATAACTAAAATAAACAAGGTGTTTCTACTTTTTAAAAACAAATCTGTACAGTAGCTGCTCGCTTATATCTTTAGTAAAGGCTAACCGGGTCTTTCTGCGAAATCACGAAAAAATAAACGTTGGTCATTTTACGGATAGCTAAACGTAGTCGTCCGCCTAAACGTACAGGTGCGAAGGCTCTCTATTGTATTAGTTACTATTACGTTTATGTACTGTGATAATCTAAAAACTGATCTTTATTCAGTGGAAAATCTTAAACTTTCGAAAATAATAAAGGAGACATTCAGAACATATGCAAATGCGCTGTTGTTTTCCTGACAACGGGTTTAACATCAGTCTTACATTGTTGTGGTGGAAATTCCACCTTCAGTCATTATATCGGACTATTTATACTGATAGCACCTCCACTCCCCTTTCTCTCTCTCCCCCCCCCCCTTCCCGCAGTCATAAAAACATTAAATGGGATTATATTTCCAGACATGTTTTTTAATCTTTCAGAGAATGTTATATTGCTGCCCCCATTATTACCCTCTATCTGCAGTCTCCAATTTTAAAGTTGATATCGTTTACTGGAGTAATAATGAAAATCACAAAGTTCATTTTTTATTATGACTTTAGTTTCGAACATGCCCCAGTATTTCTTTAAGTGGTAATCTTTGCACGTGCTAATATAACATACTAATACCAAAAAAGCGGCTTCCAGGCGCACTGATGCACATTTTTTCGCACCTGTAGCTACATCGAATACATTATCAACGACACTAAGGTTTTTCTTTTAAAAGACATTATGTCTATGTCGTGACAGCTCTGTGCTTTTTAATCAACTGCTCCATTCAATAAGTTTACCTAGGGTCACTGAACAAGACGTAGTAAGGAATGTGTAGGTGAATAAATGTTGTAGCTGTGGAAGATCACATTTACCGATCTAAGGAAAAACCAGACGCGCAACACTGAAAATATTTAGTGACTCAGCACTATTTAAGGTAAATATTTTATGACTCAGCAATGTCAAAAAATCACCATTTTTTTCACCTTCGTAGAGCAAATCCTGACGAAGTTCAAGGAGAAAGGTCATTTAAGAGGCTCAAAACAGAGATCTGTCTCCAAAACCGTCATATAACACCTTTCTTTTTTGAGGTGAGATTACAATAGGTATGGGTCGTAACTTAATCCGTAAACAAGAATTTATCACGAAAATTAGCATAGTGGACAGCAACGAGCATGAGCTACAATCCCGAACCAGCATTTTGGTTATGGAGTTATGAGCTTAAATTATATCATAATATATTTATTTTAAGCCTAAATTCCATATAGATATGTTCAGTAGACTTTACAATTATGTGCATTACATGCATATTACAAATAGTCATTACAATCTGTGTAAGCGATCTCGCCTCCCAAATTACAGATTTTCATTAAACAAATTAAGGTAGGCCTATCATTTTGCTTTATTAACGATAAAATCTAAATTTAGACTTTTAAGAAAAATCGCTGGCAAGGTTTTGGAGTACTAAACGGTGTCATTAAATTGGCATTGAAACAGTAATCATTGGTGTTCAGGTAAAACAGTTTTACCCCCAAATCACCAATTTGCCGTCACCAGTAAGATGGCACGTGTAAATGTTAATTTTAAAATATAATCACTGAACACCGAAGATTTATTTGTTACCCAGAATAATGTATGTAAGGCAGTAAATAAGGAGTTTGGGGCGAAGGGTGACAATATCCTTTATGTTTTCATTTATACCCTAGTCACACTACAGGCAGAGTGAGCTAGAATGTCGTTGGAATGAAAATTCCTTGTTTACTCCTGGATATTCTAAGCACATTCCAAATGTATGGGCCCATTTTTGCGTCCCGTCCGAATGTTTTGTTCATGCTCAAAACTTTCGAAGTGCATTCCAAGTGGACAAATATTGAATGGCATTCGAAGTGTATTCTAACTGCACCATGAGTCACATTTTTAATACATACATGGGTAAAAAACTCAGTGGCTGAGAGATAGCAGAACACCATAAATCAGTCATCAAAAGAGACAGCAAGTCAGCAATAACTCAACATAGGGAATAATCTGGACACAAAGCATCACGGTCCAATAATTGAAAAAAATCAAGGTGATCGACAGTGAAAACACAACAGAAATCCTGGAGGCCATACACACCAAGAAGACATTGACCAGTCTCAACAGAAATGATGTGGCCATCCTCCCTGACCTACATGTATACTAGCCTTTTATTAAGACAGTAGGTGGGGGATAAGAAACTCCTGGATAGAGGCTATTCACCTCATTCCCTAATGGAAATGCTCTAAAAACATCGAAATATTGAAGGTATTAGGGTTAAAAGTTGACCTGTAGACCAAGCTGAACATAATCGGAAACAGACACAGATACAATGTATGCAGAGAATAATCACAAGAATTAAGGAATACACACATGTAACAACACGCTGAAGTGATGTGATTTTTCTACACTCAGGTGATCAAATTACATATAAAACACATAACTACGTATAAAAATATTTCATAAATCGAAGAAATATTGAATGATATCAGAGCTAAAGAGAATAAACTTTCAGAATAAACCACAGAATTCCAATGAGAAAAAAAAAACATATTAGCACTAAGATTTAGTTGCCAATTTTATTATCAAAAACGAGATTATAACACAAATATGATTTATTTCTTATTACACGTATTACAGTTTTGTATAAGTGAATGCAAATTCTCATAATATTTGAATCATTGAATCTTATATTTTTAAGCTCTCCATTGCATGGGATATAAAAGTGGATCACACAATGTAAGTCTAGAGGACGAAGTACTACCAAAGCGCAGTTCACAATGACGTCATATCTGAAGGAGTCAGAGGCATTCAGACCAATTCGCGGTAGAGGGGGGTCTGCTCTATTGAAACTTCCTTTGACTACCAAATTATGGGTGTGGCGAATTATTTCACAAGTGGCAAAAAAGAACACTATTTACATTTTGTAGAGCAGTAATTTAATTGCAGACCCATTTAGGTTAAAGATGCATACAAAGTCAATTTTTTGTCACAAAAACCAACCAAATGCCAGCATATAGTTTCAAGTAGTATAACTAAGAGAATTACCAAAAGACATTGTTTAATTTTACCCGAAAATGATGTTTGAACGGATTTTTCTGCAGGCATTCTAAGCTGTATGTCAATGGGGCAGGAAAGTAGGTCACGAATGTAGGTTAAATTTACAACCATAAATTTAAAGAAAGGAGCAGTCTAAAGGTCTTTTATGGCTGATCGAGTGATCTATTCAGTTTATCCCTTGGCATGTCAAATTTATTTGAGTCATATAAGAATCTAGTAGAAGTGGTTTACATGTGTTACTGGGAATCCACGCTCCACCGATGCTCGGTTCGTATGTACCTTTAATAATGTAGGCAACACTTATTTTCAGAAGATAATCTAAGAAACATCATTTCAGCATCATAATAAAATGACCTGCCTCAGACCAGTTTTAAATCTCAAGACCGTGTTTTCTAGTTCTGTTGGGGCGGAGATGTAAAACAGTTATGATTATTACAGTATAAATAATTAACTTATAGATAGTATAAAAGGTGAAAAAAGTTTACTCGAAAAGGATCTTAATTTTTTATGGCATGGTACAGTACATGTAGGCCCTACTTTTCTATGGTGGCTATAAATAAATTGAAACTTGTTTTGTAAGATGAAAAATATTTGAATTATCTTTGAAAATAGATGTAGTAGTAAGCCTCATCCTAGATATAAGGTATAAGCCTCATACTGTACCTTTAAAATAACAAACGTTCAGCGGCCGATTTCACACCCAATTCTCGAAAAAAACTTCATCAAGTCAAGATCGTCTCTACTGCGCAGATAAAACCAACGTTTGCAGGCTGCCAAGTACAGTTCACATACTAAAGTCAAGTCATATTTTATATTCAGTCTTAAAAATGACGTTTGTCCTTGAATTTTCGTCAAGATTTTTCCTAGGTAAGGCGTATAAGATGGCGCCCGTCGAAAAATATCAGGTGATGTTGTTGACAAAAATAGTGCTGCGTCATAAAATATTTTCAGTTTCGCACCCTCCGTGTATATTTCCAAAAGCGATTACTTTGATCCAGTAATATTTCTATCTTAACATCAAGCTCTTATATCATATACAATAATCTGTTCATTGCTAATATTTCAGTTATCAAACTTAGGTGATTTTGAGCGATATTCGCCTAATATTAACACGGTATTGCTAGGTTGACCCAAAGTGAACTTAGTCAATTGAATTGCTTGACTGAAAGACACGCATCGGCAATGACATTACGTCTTGACAATGGAACCTTTGTGTGGTCGCAGCTGTACATGACAAAGGGACGTACATGTCACGTGATCCACGTGAGAATTCAAGGCATGCAGCATTAAGAGCTGTGTTCCTTCAACGCTAAGCGTTCAGGAAGGAAGGTCACACCTGGATTTTTAAAAGTCTCTATATACGTAATAGAAATGGGTCTAGTTTATATTTGTTTTACATTTCATGTATGAACATTTTCTCTTGGAAGCCTGCATGTTGAGGGCGTACTGGGCAGAATGGATTTTCTGTGCTCACAATTTAATATATATTTGAAATGAGCATTTTAAGGGTTTAATGGTGAAGGGTTAATGTTTACCATACGTCTCTGTCTTGAGCGTTACGAATCAAGCAGTGGGAAAAAACTGGCCACTGGTACATGAGAGATTAATGAGATCAGATCCCACCTTTACCCTACATGTTTATAACCCCTCCCCCATACCTGGCCCTTCCAGTTTGCTCTCTGTGAATGTGGGTTCACAGCACAGCACTAAAGAGAAATGGTTTGTAAAAGAAAGCAAGCATAAAGTAGCGTAGTGATTCATTTATTTTACACATTTTAATGTTAAAACTCCTATTTTGAAAATAAACATTAAAATTGCGTGTTTTTTCACAAGCTATGTAACAATATATTGCTGTAGAATGTAACAAGTCAGGCTCATGGTTTTATTCAAGTTTAGTGTACGTCACTGCTCCGTTCTGCATATCCTGTTGCTATAGAAACGTGATATCCCATAGTTCATAGCACCATGTATGTTGTCACAACAAGCGACAAAACAGGAATGAAGAGAAAACCATCATATGAAAGCCGTGTGGTACCTGAAATAATAGATAAATTTGAATTTAAGCTAAAGTAAATGAACTACTTGTCAGACGAGCAATTTGTTTCACTTAAAACTAAAATAAACAAGGTGCTTCTACTTTTTAAAAACAAATCTGTAGGCCTACAGTAGCTGCTCGCTTATATATTTTCCTACTTATGTAAAAAAACGTAGGCCTACATTTAACAATATCTAAACGTTTTATCCACTTTGACCAATACAACAAACGGGTGGGCCTTGGACCAGACAATTGACCTTATAACATTGACTGCGCCTTAGCGAGAATCCCCACAGAGATCGATATATATTGACCTTGCTAGTACGTAAACATCTATTCTGAACACACCCTGGAGTTTACTTTAACGTGGTATAAAAACTTCCGCTTAATCAACGCTCACTCAGCCAAAGTTTCAGAGAACACTGAAACCCCCTCTCCCCACACCTATATACTGCATGGTCAGCATGCTGTTTCCACTACCTAGTATATAAGCAGGTGCTCGACTGAAAATGGTGCATGTATGCTGATAAGCTGTAGTACCACGTACAGAGCCACGGTATTAACTTCAACCCTAGATATTCACAGACATTCTCTGGCCACTAGTACTCTGAACACACTACTGCGCTCTACAGCGTTAGATTTTGCATACTATAAATGCGTAACGTCATCACCCGGTCGGTCCCTAGCAGAAAAGTATGGTATGGCGAGTTTCCATTGTCCATTGAAATCCGAGGACCCCCTGCTTGAACAACGTTATTATGTACAATGGATTTTGCATTAAAGTTATCTAAGGTTCTGCTGACAACCAAGTTGATCAGCGGACTAACTGAGCCTCGATTCAAATATGGCGAGATCCACTTGAAAACTTGCCGAGATTTTATTGTCTGCAGGGACGGCACGCGGGGGAGGAGGGGGAACCATTATGGGTTTATGCGGCATGCTTTCAAGTGCCCGCCATATTTAAACCCCGGCTCAATTAGTCCGTGGATCAGGTTGCTTGTGAACAGATCCTGACAAGACAAACCTGATGCTCTGCACTGTGTTTTTTTACCGTCCCACCCTCCACCAATCAGACACCGCCTTACTGAAGAGCCCACCAACGTGTGACCTTCATCACATCTGAAGGTCACCTCATTGCCTGCGAAATAGCCTGTGAAGTGTTTTGTCCCGTTCAGCGGCGTCGCTAGATATCCGCAAGTCACAACTGAAAAAAAAATAGTTGGGAATGAAGTATTGACTACCTGTTGTTTTGATTATGATAACTACATGCACTACAACGGTGCAAAATCCTGATAACATATGAGCTGTGATAACAATCATCGGGCTTCTATAACTTTGATGAGAGAAACTTTCATACAAATCTTCTCGATATTAACTTCTGCTGTAGGAATTAAAACGACCATCTAAAAATACAATTTTTGTGAGTAGGCCTACTCCTTTCGTGTATTACCTATCATTTTTACTATACCACATGTTGGTCAAAGATATCAGTTAGGCCTAGAACTGAATTAATACTAAAATAAAGTGCAATGGCAGTAGCGAGTGGGGACAGTTACTGCAGTATTGTATAAAGTCGGTGCTGTGCAGTATGAGTTACAAAAAGTTTAAAAAAATAGTGTCAAGGCTGATCATGAAAAGATCTCAATATATCGTGCAACTCACTCGGCTTGGTATCATTCACAGCTTTTTCAATCCCGAGCACAAATTTCCGGGTTGCTATGGCAATGTCCTCTCTCTCGGTCATCAAAAAGTCAAACAGACACTGCTTGATTGTGCCGCAGACTTGTGTCGCCCTCTGGCGGGTCTCATTGGACCGAAAATCAAACGGTATTTCATACAGCGGCTCAAAGTTCACGTCCTGGTAATCCGCGTGACTCGTGCCGTTGTAATAGGTGAATAAACTGGTGTTGTCGTCCGTCCTCCCTGGAAAATGGAAAAAAATGGCGTCGTCGCTCATTTCTTTCAAAAGAGTTTGTGACAATTTGAATATTTTCATATCTGCCGGAAAGCACGATTTGAAGTTTTATTTGTTTTGACAAGCCATACCCCTAAGTATAATGTGTTGCGTTAAAAATTCATTTTAGTGTTTAACTAACACGCATTCATCTTCTTGCCCTTTTTTAAACGCGCTTAGTTATTTATCTTCAGCCAAACGGCAACTCAATCTATCCGGAATTATCTGATCATGGAACTAATACACTTCAAAGAGTTATTTGACATTCCCCTTCACTGCCGTGAATCCGACCTACATGTCTCTCCAAAGTCCACATGGATGTTTCTGTTTGTGGCGTTAGATGGCACCACTGTACCACTCCTAGTCATAAAGTCATCATCAGGGTCGTCATTCCAGGTTCCAACCAATCCCTGAGTCTCACCTTGAAGAGTGCAGCAGTATACAAGATAAATTTATTAAAACACTCAGGACACGTGTACCATTTGACAAAGATTTTCCCCTTGAAGATTCTCACGCCACAAGACCAAGTTCTTACTTACATGTCCATTTTCTTATGAGGAAAAAAGCGAATAAAATGTTTCTCTTAAAATATTATCAGAAAATGGCAATATAGCAATATTTAAGAACAAAATATTAGATGCCGAATCAGTACCGTAGTACGCGGTTCTGCTTTTAAGTCACATTGCTAAAAAAAACGGCCTTGGTACATCTTTATGCCTAACTGATTCTTCTAGCCAGAGACATAAACCAGTGCAAAGTTACCTTTAAATGTGGCTGGCAAGAAGAGCTTCAGATTGAGGAAACCAGCCGCTGACTGTACCTCCAAGTACACGCCCAACTGCTGCAGACTGATCCCCAATGATGTAGTGTTCTGTGTATGAAATAAAACACCTAGTGCGAAAAAAAAACCTAAAATGAACTTACATATACTAGTACAGCAATTTACATGGTTTAGTTCACATATAATTGGCTGTCTTTCCCTCGCTCACTACCTTAGACTGTTATCTCGTTATGAAACCATCTTTAAAACAACCCTGGTTATCTCGAACATATCGTTCTTTTACGCGAGTAAGAAGAGCCAACGTTATAATTTGGCCTAAGTACGCTGAGACCTATTTCCACTGTGTGCCTGTTACAGAGCTCATCAATTGTGTCCCTGTTGTGCAATTTTGGTAAAAAAAAGAAACGAATGACGGCGGTGCAATTTCGACAGACTTTAAAAGTTTATGTACAATTTGCACTTCTGATAAACCCGTACAGACGCTGACAGTTATACCGCATATGGACAAGACGTACCAGTCATAAAATCCAGGTCTAAATCATTGTATTCAACTCTCTTACTGTCCACCAAAACATCGATGGGTCTTCGGTCAGTCGTGTTCACTTCAATCACGTGGTCGTCACCTGACGTCACAGCAAATGACGTCAAAGCTGTCGCTCGTGTCATGATTCCTGCTTGAAAAATACATGTTTTACGGGATGCAATTTAAAGAAAGTGTTATGGATGTCGATCTCTAGATTTTGTTGTACACGTTTTAACTCCTTTGCTTAAGCCCCCATTAGCGTTGCCACTTTGATAACTGGTGATATAGAATCCATTTTTTTCTCCTACAATGCCACTACAGACCATTACAGAAGAAGGTCAAACAAATGTATTAATTAATTAATATAATATTTGCCGTACCTCTAGAAGTTGGTATTTGTTGAGTGCGTCCTTGTATCACAAAACGCTTGTCCTTTGTTTCCATAATGACGTATTCTCCCAACCCGTTAAAGGTGTAGAAGGTACCGTCCAAAGTCATCATGTGAAGATCACCAAAGGCGCCAACTGAAAGTGAAATCGACAATTTAAAATGGAAAGTCAAATATATCCGTCAGGACTTCGAACACCCCACTTTATAACTTTGCATATCACCTTTTGCTTTTAAACTAGTATCCAACATAAAAAGGCCGATTTCAAACAAATTCGAATTTTTGTTTTGTGTGTTTGATAATTGCGTTCAGTGCCTTCTGTTGAGGGAGAAATATTAAGCGTGACCTAGCTGCATGTATCTCTGAGTAGTTTTCGCATTGAAAAATAACAGTAAATGTTATGTAGATGTACCCTCCGAGCGACTATAGTCATGAATTACTAGCCATGAATATTTTTGTTACTGCTACATGTAATTGTTGGCTTAAATTGAGTCCATGGATATTTTAACTCGATAATTCTGTGTAAGGTTTTCACGCAAGGCCAGGTAAAAGAAGGTAAAAGATCTGATCTATAGCCTTGGCCCCTGCATACCTATTCTTGGCGGCACATAGCCCTTGCAGTCACGTGACGGTCTCCGGCGGTAGTAAGTGCTCCTGCAGAGATCCGGGCTTTTGGACCACAGACAACAGAAATGCTGGGGCGCCATATCATTCGCAAAGTGAGACACGTAAGGGGCTTGGTGGGGATGTGAACATGTCATATGGGCTCGGTCTAAGGTCCCGCCTCCGATCTCCCAGTCGGCTACATTGAGAAGTCGACCTTTTCCGCCATAGCAACACTGCGTGGCTCCTCCTGATTGGCTAAAAATTATCCCAACCATGATGAAAATAGTTTTAATATTTAGAACAGTAGCCATTGCAGCTCACGTTTTCTTGTAAATGTTTGTAAAACAAGAACGGGAATCAAACGAAACACAAATTATCAAATGCATTACTCTAAACCTGACGGTAGTTTTAAACAGTTACATTATATATTAGGCCCTACTACTCCTATGTTTTCACATCACTTTAAACATTTATGACATTACAGGAATCAAACAAAAACCCACACTCACCTACAACCACTTGATATAACGCAGTGCTCGGCGCCAGGGTTCAGCTCACAATTATATGCATAGGACGACCCCTGGTAACAAGTAGGGTCTGGACCATAGCGCCCTCTATCTCTCAGTGCCTGCTGGAGCGTACAGGGGCATGGTGGGAGGTCTCCAGGCAACGGGACGCCTCTATCTTTGTCAAACCAAGATCTGCAGACAGAAACAGCAATGTCTTTTCGGTAAACTTTCAATGCTGATATGATGGCTTCCCAATTCTTGGGCGTTGATCGCAGACGGTCTCTGAGGTCAGGAATGACGTCATCTAAGAAAGATGTATGTTCCGCGTTTTTCGTTTGTCCAAGCAAGGCGGCTGTAATGTACGCATGCGCGTACCATTCCAAGGTATGAAGGTCCGACCACAGGACTGGAGATCTTGGGGTTTCAAAGAAAAAATGACAGTGTCAGAATCTGAAGATACATGTAAAATAGCAAACTTTATCGCCATCATGTTTAACATGACAGCGTGACGTCATTCATTTGGTATGGTCTTACGTCATACACGGATCTCAGTCAATGGTTTTAAAACATTTATCAATCATAAATTTGGGACCAGTATTTATTTACGTAATTACATTATTTAATTATGTTCTTACCAAATGTTGTTATTGCAAGCAGCCATAATTTTGAAACACCACCATTATAATACAACAGTAGGCTGGCTGTGTTCACGTAGTTTAGAAAGTAAAAAGTAGAAATTATTGTATAAAAAGGTGCACATTTACATATTCCATGAATCACTATAAATAGTTTTCAACTGTTTAAAAAATCTCACGTGTTCTTTTCCTCCACAGCGGATCCAGCAGACGACACACGGATGGCACCACTTAATGCCGCCAGGGGCGCCACTTGTATCAACTGCCCAAGACGAGCAGTACCGGAGTTTGCCATCCCTCTCGTCACAGGGATCCAGTGTAATTCAACCTGTCCATTGTCATCGTTACTTATGGCTAAAAGGTCGATATCAACCAGCGATGTATTCAGCTTCTCAACTTCCCACCTAATGACGTATGGACCGCCGTTATCCCAGGCCGCTCTGTTAGCGCGCTCTACGTCATATGCTACGTCATAATGGTACGCTGGGGAAGGAAAAAGCCACGTGCTCAACTTGACATGTGAGACACTAGTAGATGTTATTTAACACAAAGGCAATTTTTAGTATGGTTATGTTCTAAATTTTCGAGATGGGTCTTTGATTAACGAGAAAAGTTGCTTATGAAACGGATGTGAGTACAAGTGAACGCATAAATACTTTTATTGCGTAAATGTTCGACATTCACGATAAGAAAATACAATGTAAAAATTCTGTCCACATTCACTACATGTATGGCTTATTCCAATCATTGAATGCTTTTTAATAAACGTTAATTTGATTTAGAATCCTTCGGAAATAATTCATTCAAACCCATGCGTCTTACTTGGAATGAAAAACGCTCTATATCTAAAAGACTTCCCAGCGTCAGTGGACAGTTGGAAGCTGACGCGCTCTTTATTGAACAACGGCGGAGCGTAGCACTTCGCGCGCAATTCGCTGATGTAGTATCCGGGAACCACTTGACCTCCAAATTTGCATAGAAGGTCATCGGTTTCATTGAAGCAAGGACCTGACATAAAGACCTCGGTTCCACCGTATATCAGACCCTGGATTGGGGAAACCACAAGACCTCCTGTAATAGTTCATTGAAATATTGTGGTTTCACTTACAAAAAAAAAAAAAAAAAAAAAAAAAAAACCTGAGCCATACTGCTTCGCCGAGCCTTACTTACACGGCGTTACCACAGAACTTACCGAGTAGGCCCTATACCAGCAGCATATCTTTGTGTGGCTGAAGCTGTATGCATTTATTAGGTATATGTTATAGTCTGTTTTTATGTTCAAGGTTGATACAGATATGATATTAAAAAAAAAAAGAAATTGAAGCCCTTACAGTCAGAATCAAACAGTTAAAGTGATAATAACTCTTCGTATGAGATCTATATTTCACAATAAAAACATTGTGAATAACTCATAGAAATATAATATATTCAGTTTTATCACAAAAACAGCAGTTATAGCTATTTTTCTGATATCTGAGCATGTCTTTAGACCACGTGACCTCCATTGATGGCTATACTCTGTTAAAATCTCTTAAGAGATTTTAACAAAAAGCTTAACTTTTTAGAAAAAAAACAGGGACTAACTTTGAATGTAAAAATGGATTCATTAACCATTGGTAAGCATGGGAAAATTGTTGTTTACTCCAGGAAAATTAATTTTTTTGCCAAAATGAACAGTTATTATCCCTTTAAAGCCTGGCTTGTCAGTTAACGTACCCCTGCTACTACTACTACAGTCCCCCGCAGCAGTGACCTCCGCCTTGTCTACCTGAAACACCCAGCGTCCCGGTACACCAACGTTCGTGGTGTTCTCCACGTCTATGATGGCGGCTGTCCGCGAGCCTGGAACGCTGAAATAACGCTTACCGTCACCAGCGTTGAATCCAGCCTGCAAATGGAAAGATTGATTGTTTAACCCAAGACCCCATATGTATATGTAAATGTATATGCACAGGTCCGGTTTATGTACGCAATATACCTCACTATTAGCCTTTTTCATCTTTTCCGGAAATGGAAATTGCATTGTGGGTAGGGGAGCCCTGCTACGCCAAAACACTTACAGCGGTGCTTAAAACCATGGCTGGGTTTACGTGCTTTTTGTCCCGCTACTAAAATAACAGTAAGCGAGATCGACACATGAGGTTTAATAAGTTCCCAACAAACCCGTTAGAATGAAAAATATGGTAGAAAGACAGGAAAATATAGCAAGTTTGGATCAAAAGCAGGGCACCGCGTTTGCGCTGAACATTTCGAAGGCGGGAAGAAAACTATAGGGCCTAATATTAGGAGATCAACTGTGCTTTAATAAAAAACAGAAATGCTTAGTTAAACAACGGATATAACGAACTATCGGCAAGTAGAAGTCCGGGGTAAAAAATGCGAGAAAAAAAAAACATAAAGATTTGAAGACAAAATTGAAGAATAGGCCGGGGCCTAAAAATTAAGAAAAGACTTCAAGCATGAGATTATGGAAAAAGAAAGTAAAAGCTTTGAAGTTTTACACGGGGATTCTACTTACAAAAAATTCAAGAACTTTCATGACTTTTTGTGTAACAACAAAGAGAAGGTTTGAAAAGTTTTGTATGTAATATCCGTTTTGTTTGTGTTTTATTGATAAGTGATCATTTTAAATGTTGTAGGCCCATCACAGGTTTTAGTCTCTAATAACCCTTAGCAGGGTGGGTTCTATTTTTTTTTTAACGTGAGACGTTAATAAAATTTTTATTATTATGTATTCAGTCCCGTATAAGTATTACTGATTTGTACAAACGGGGCTCATATTATCAAGATCAACAGAGACATACGAAGAAGAAAGTACATCGGCTCTTGTTGAACGCGTTATCGGCGAAATAAAAAGTTATTTCTGAACTCAATGACAAGAGAATCGGAAAATTCAATGGGCATGTTTTTACAAAAAATGCAGAAAAGCCTTTCTGTAAGCTACACGTACATAATACATGTATGGTAAAGACAAAATGGATAATAAACATAATCCAACAACGTATTTGTAAAGTAATACAAATATGCTTAGTATTAAAGTAGGCCTACGTATATTTAACTGTCTTAGATAGTTGAAAAGTATGAAATGTGTGGGAAACACTTTATTTGAATGATTTAATTGTCTGTGATTGAAAACGATGAAAATNGAGATCCCTGGGAAGGCTTGGGTCTCGCTCAGTCTCGTTCAGGTTAGAGAGCTGTAGGTGGCCAATCAGATCTCGAGGACAACCGCTTATAGTAAACTGTGTAGTAGGTACAACCGTCGTGTAGTTTTTGCAATTTAGTTCTTTTCTCTCATGAATTTGAAGCAAATATAACTCAGGAGAAGGGATGAAGGGTAGGTAAATGTATTTTAATGGAAAACAGTAGGGACAATTATTTTCTACTTTATTATCAAGTAATACATGAGGGAATTCCCATTGCGGCATTTGTCTACTCTTAATCTATGGCGGCTGATTTGACTTTGGAAATTATTTAGCCCTTACGTGTTCTTCGCCGTTTAAGGATTATCAGATGGATATATTTAAATAGATTTGCCCTATTTGAAGTAGGTGGTCTAATTTGTAGTATTCTTTAACATGAACAGTTTTCCAACTCATTTTCCGTTACCAACCGCCACTCAAACGGTCACTCGGGTACAACCACCTAGGTTTATATCCACTTGTTGAATGAGAAAATCTCTTACTCTTATCTAAATGTTTTTGTAACATGTGGACTCATTAATTAAGCAAACGTCAGACTAACTAATTAATTGTTTGTTCAAATTATCTCATTTATCTGATTTTGAAAGGAAGATGTTCAGGTTTGGTTCTAAAAAAATAATGATAAAAAACTATATGTATAAAATAATTGCTTTCACTAACAAGAATAATAAGAGTGGGTAAAATAATGTAAAATCCATCAGATCTTAACTAGTTTTATAATTATCTTCCTCTTCCAATGTAGAATTTTTGAATATGTACAAAGGTCAAGAATTGAGTATAAATAGTGACAGTGGTAAACTAATGTAATAATAAAGGAAATGATTTGTGATGAACTGCCCCTCACATGCTTTAGTATATAAATTCATTAATATATTCTCTGGGCAAAATTAACAGTTAAAGATGTAAAAAGTTTCCTTAAAAACTCACACTAAATGAATATCTTTGGGTTAAAAAAAGTTTTTCTACTATTTACCAACATTTGATTTCCTGTCCTGACACTCACAATTCTTCCAGTCGTATCTGGGCAACCAGGTAAGTATCTTGTCCTCCCTGACACAAGTGGTCATATCAAGCACTGTGAAGTATGATGTCACTGGACAACACCTGACAGCTCAAATATAGAAGCTAATGCAATCCATCATGTTTTTTTAGTTGTTTTACCCCATTTCTGGTGGACTTGCCATTTGCTAAGATGTGTGACATCAGTCGGACTATGAGAACAACTCTGCTTCAATCTGGAAAAATAAAAAAAAATCTTAACCATTTAAGCAAGGGTTTCCCAAATACTATTGAAATTCAATTCTCCCACTGACCTACGGGCTGTGAACATTTAGAACTGTATCACAATAGTTGACAGATGGCAGGGTGACAAAATTTGATGATTTTTGGCAACATTTGGGATTTATTTCTAATTTGTTAAAATTCATCCATAAAGTAATATTTGTCATTGGTTAAGTTAAATAATAAAGGGTTTATGCACTTAAACATGTATTTTAAATTGAAATGAAAAATTAAAATATTCTTATCACATAAATAAAAAAACAAAATTTGAACACAAATATCATATATATGATTACAAATCCCATCTCAATTTTTAGTGGTGAAAGAATTTGGCAAGTGCAAGTTGGTGCTACAGAGACATATGAGGTCCATGTCCCTGAACATGGCTAGTCAGAAACCTCGCACCAGGAGTGACTGTACCATCTGGTCCCTTCCTGAGGAGATATTACTACTACTTCTACAAGGCCTCCATATTAAAGACTTACTCAACATGGCAGCAGTGAGTGATGCATGTTTTTTTAATGGGGAGTTTTATGTCATTTAACATTGAAAGAATTTCTATGGTAATACTTGAATATTTATTGAATTTCATTTTTCATTGCCATTTTCACACTAAGACAAATATATATCATGTTACAGTTTTTTGACTAGTACATTTTTTTTTTTTCAGGTTCATTCTTATTTCCGTGATCTCATCTACTCTCATACCTCACTCTGGGCTGGTATCAACTTTGATGAAACTTGGCCCTCCATTCCAAACTTGAAACATTTTGAAAGGTGAAATATATGCATTACTATCATTTCATGTAAACATTTCATGTTGTCTGCCCATTTACTAATGTTCTTAATGAATAAAAGCAAAATGATTGGAAAAAATATTTAGTTCAAATTTCACAACATATAACATATTGCTTTGCATTATTGAAATATTAATGCAGTTTTAGTTACCTTATTTACATTTATCTAAAGCTCCTAAGCATGTTTTTTTTTTCATGTATTTTAGGTCAGCAAGTAGTGGCAATATAGAGGCTTTAATCAAACTTGGAGTTGCTTACCTCTACAATGAAGGGTGTAAGTATTTAAAGATGCATACAAAGCCAATTTTTTGTCACAAAAACCAACCAAATGCCAGCATATAGTTTCAAGTAGTATAACTAAGAGAATTACCAAAAGGCATTGTTTAATTTTACCCGAAAATGATGTTTGAACGGATTTTTCTGCTGGCATTCTAAGCTGTATGTCAATGGGGCAGGAAAGTAGGTCACGAAAGTAGGTTAAATTTACAACCAAAAATTTAAAGAAAGGAGCAGTCTAAAGGTCTTTTATGGCTGATCGAGTGATCTATTCAGTTTATCCCTTGGCATGTCGAATTTATTTGAGTCATATAAGAATCT
Organism: Lingula anatina; assembly: GCF_001039355.2. The sequence continues at coordinate 300,973 of NW_019775526.1, forward strand.
AGTAGAAGTGGTTTACATGTGTTACTGGGAATCCACGCTCCACCGATGTTCGGTTCGTATGTACCTTTAATTAATTACCAATGTAGACAAATATCCAGAAGTATGATTCATATACTTTCAGAAATGAGCATTGATACTGCAATGTATAGAAATGAAAATTTATGTTCAGATGCTTGGGTGTTGTATTGATGCCCCCAGGCTCCCTATACAGAACCTTATGCCAGTCCTTGCTTTTTTGGATTTTTTTAAAAAGATTCCCTGTCATCTCAGAATTTAAAATGGAAAGGTGCATTTTCCCTTGAAGGATTAAAATATTTCCATTTTATTTTTTTCATTGCAGTTCCTGGTGATTTTGAAGGGAAGCGCATTACGAGCAATGGAGAACAAGCTGCTGCAATGTTTTGCCAAGTTGAATCTCTAACGCCGGAAATCTCTCCATTCACTTGGCTTTTCATCCGTCCCCCCTGGTCAACTGCCGGGGCTTGCTGCAAAGAATATGTTTTCAAGAACATGAAGAGCATTTGTGAAAAGGTAACAAAGCACATGTTGACAGTAAGAGAATAAACGGGAAGTGTGTTAGTTTTAGTAAAATGTTTAGAAGTTTGCCTAAAGATTGACAAGGATTATTTTCTTCAAAAGGAAAACATGTAATGGAACCATGTACTTTTGGTCAACTACACTTAACATTTTGCAAATTACAATTGATAGTATTTTTTATCTGAAAGTATGATATGACGGCAAAATATTATTTAGATGATGTATAATGCTTCATGAAGAAGTATGTTATAATTATGCATAATTTCTCTCCAGGATCCAAGCTGTAAGGTCCAGTTGTGCCTAGCACACACACTGCAGTTGTTCGATGATGAAGAGCATGCCCAGGAAGCCAAAGATTATCTAGAAAAGGCTGCCAGTCAGCACTCTCCTGTGGCCGCCTATCAGCTGTGGCAGTGCAATCAGAAGACAAAGGTAATGAGATTTTTAGGTATCCTTTAATTATAGAGTATATGTTTAATAATGAGTAACAAGAGAAAATATTGTCTGAATATTTGTTTTTGTGGATATTGCTTATTGTGGACTGGCAACTCGTAATACTGAAAATTTATGTAGTATTTTAAAAAGATGCTTAGCTGGCTTATATATGCAAACTGTATTTGATTCAGTTTTCTGAAATTTTGCTCATCTACACTCCAGGCATTTGATGTTGCCAGTCAGTTAAAAAGTATTCGCATGCTCCGTGACATTGCCAACAAAGGTCAGTTGGAGGCCCAGCTGTCTTTGTGCCACCTTTACGCAGATGGGAAGTACGGAGGTATCTCTGAAGCCCAAGCAGCAGGTTTCATGAAGGAGTTTGTGCAATCTACTAAACCCAGCGACATCCATGATATTTTCAGGTGGAACTATGATATAACAAACTCTATGAGGTGAGTTTTAAGAGTACCCCATTACTTTTGTTTCTACTCTGTGCATACTGTAGGCTTGGTTAAAAATTACATCTGTCTGTCACATTGACTAAAAAATTTACAGTAATTCGAAAATTTTAAATCAAGGATTGTGCCAACTAGTTCATAATTGGAAACGCCTAAAACATAATAAATCACATAATGAACATTTTATAAACGGCCTGTCTTCTCTGAACTGTGATCTGTAAATATTTGTTTCCAGATATATCCTGGTAGATTGGCTAGTGGAGGTAGCTTCTATGAAGGACTTCAGTAGCCTGACCCTCCATGTGGCAATCAGTGTGGTGGACAGGTTTATCAGCAGGCACATGATGACAAAGTCCAAGTTACAGTTACTGGGGGTGGCTGCTATGGTGGTGTGTTCAAGGTAATGGACAGGTCTTGATGTGGAATTAAGGGGTTGATGGGAGGGATGGTATTGTTTTTTTTAAATTATTATTATTATTTCTGTGTGTTGCTGGTAGATGTGTGAATATGGTGCAGGGATATAGGATATCAGCTAAATAGCTGATGAGATTTTATTTATGTTCGTGAAATTATTTTTTTTCTATGTAATTGATAGCTCTTGTTTTGTTTCAAAAAGAAGGCAGGTATTATTTTCTTTACTTTATTACAGTGTCTGTACCATTTGTTTATTTGAGCAGCCATTAAATGTGTACAAATGGTTTGTGAATAATGTTGATCATCTTTACTTGATCAACCAGTTGAAAATCTTTTTAATATTTGTGCATCGTATTCTAGATATCTGGGTAAAGATATTATCACAATACGAGAGGCAGCTTGGCTGACTGACAATACTTACAAATATGAGGATGTTGTTAGGATGATGGGAGAAATTCTAGCCACACTGAAGGGTGATCTCAGGGTAGGTTGTCAGGATTTTTCTTCTTTTGTAACAGTGCTTGAAATGACCATTGTCCTCAGTCCAGTGTTTGTCTATCTGGACCAGTAGAATATGAACATTACTCTCCTGAAAAATTACAAAAATGTCTCCGATTCTTTTTTTTTTTTCTCTTAACTTTCTTTTGCCTTTTTCCTTCTGTGTGAAAGCTATTATTTCTATTATGAACAGTAAAACAAAGCTTAAATAAATATTGCTCGTAGATGATAAACCAATTCAATAACTGTGGTTGAATGTCACGTCAATAGAATGTTTTTCTATCACACTTGAAAATTCTCTTGACTTACAGCAATTGTTCACATGGTTATTGCAATATGTTTGTTCTAACACTGGACATTCTGAAGTATATGGATGTGTTTTACTATTATGTATCTCACATTCCAGGTGGTCACTATCTTCGACCTGGTGGGCCTGTTAGGCAGAATTGTCGATCTTGACCAGCGTGTCCAATGTCTGGCCGAGTACATCTGTGAACTGACCCTCCTCCACACTGACCTGTCCTCCTATACCAAGGCTGAGGTGGCTGCCAGCTGTGTACTACTGGCCAGGGTGGCTAACAAACTAGGTAATAACATGACTGCTTCATACTGGAAATGAATTACACCATACTGTCAATTGTATTTAAATATTAGTTTTTATGTTACCTCTGCAATCTAATGACTGTTGTGATATCCTTTGAATGCCATGTCATTATATTTTCCTCAATTATTATTATTATTATTTTATTTTATTTTTTTTATCTATTAATTCTTTGTTGTCATAAAATTTTGTGTCATTTCTAACTTCCCATGTACATATTTTGAATTGTGGCACACATAATGTTGTAGTTATTTCCTTTAAGATTATTCAGTCTTTGTAACAGTCATTTATCTTGTCTTCTCTCAAGACACACCATGGCCCAGCAAGATGACAGAGTTCACTGGTTTCTCTGTGGAAGATCTCACCAAGTGCACCATTCACATCCATGAAAAATGGTGAGTTCTTTACCCTCCATTGATTCTTCTTTAAAAAGTGATTACGGTGAATAATTTAACCAGTCAAGAATAGGTAAATGAATTACTTTTAATTTTAGGCTCACTCTTATTGGTATGTGGGAAAGTGGTGCAATAGTGTGCTGTATATTTGATACAACCATTGTATAATATATACGCAGTTGTAAATATATAGGTATATACAGACACACATCTTTTCTTTTGCCTTATCTAAACACTTGGTTGAAACTTACTGTGCTAGTGTGGGCTTAGGGCATAAAATTTTATCTTGACATCGGAGTGGAGTATCTGACTTAACCAGACATGAGCCTTGTTCCATGTTTTTTAATTCAATTCTGATGGTTCCTGAGATTCGTCAATGTTCAGAGATTTTTGTTTTGAAACCTAGGCTCATGTCTGCAAGAAACATTTCCTTGGTTGTTTTTAGTTAATTTGGTGAAAGTAATTTTTTCCCCCCCTTCAGCTTCATGGAAGGCTCTTTGGTAGACCACAGGGAGGTCAAACTTCAGGCTGTAAAGCAGAGATATACTGAGGAGAAATTCTATAAAATCAGTGAGTTTGAGGTTAGTATCTGTGTGGGATATGCTAGGTTTAAACATAGAGGCAAAGCATGTACAGATGGACTTTATTTAGAGGGTTAAACACATTAAAGAAATAAAAAAATTCCATTAATAAAGGGAACGCAAAAAAAAAACCCAACAAAAAACAAAAAAAAACTTTCTAGCCGTCATGTGAGTGGAAAGTGGTGGGCCTGTTGCTAAAACTAGCTGTCTTACATTACATATCTGTTCTCAGTCTTTGCCTTCTCTTGCAGATGATGGGGTGTGATGAGCTCTGTGCTGTGCTGGGAGTGGACGAACACTTGTTTATTGGGAGGGAACTCCGGATACGCTTTAAGACAACCAAAGATCTCATCATGTCACCTTCTAGGAACAAACACAGAGTGCAGGGGTGAGTGTGACACTTCTATCATCACATGGAAGATATGAAAACTTTTGAGTCAAAACTTTTGTGTGCCAGAGACAGTACCAAGAAATAATATGATGTAAAATTCTATTGAATTCTTATACAAAATTTTTAAGTTAGTCAGATCTAAAATGTGAAAATTGATTTCTTAATCCACCCATTATTACATAAAGATGATAGCAGTTGTACATGGCACAGGTGACCAAGGTATCATGTATGCTTTCTTTACTTGGCAGCCGCCCGTGCAAAGCTCCGATCGATGCTGACAGAGAAAAGGCAGCAACCCCAACATTTGAGGAGGCGTCAGGCCTGCTAGACTATTTCAATGAGTCTGGGATGTCTGGGTACTTTGGAGATAAAGAAGATGAAGGGGACTCTTACATGGATGTGGAAGGTATTTAGAGTACCTCATGGTTATCTTGAAATTGTGCAGCAGTTTTGTAGCTACTGCTGTAACACCAGGTCTTGAGCATGAACACAATTTACCCACTCACCTTTAAAATGTTTAAGTATATTATCATCAGTCTGTTATAACCTTGTGTTAGAAGCCACAAATTATATACCTGAAGTGTGTTGATTTTAAGCTCACATTACAGTAAGAGAATTCAGTGTTGACACTGGCCCCATGCCAATTGCAAGTAAAATTGAAGCCAAGCCATCAAGTTAAAAATTTTGTTTATTTACTTGTCACTGTTTTTGCTTTGGGCCAGTGAATCCTTAAAATTTAGTATGGTAAAATGTTTTTGACACTGACAGTTTTAAGGTGAAGTATTACAAAGAACCAGGAGTTAAATTTTGTTACTCTTCCCAGTATACGTTTCTTTACTCTCCATTTTGTGTTTCAGATCCAGATGACCCCGACCTGATGAGTTTATTCTGCCCAGACACATTCGGTACCAATGACAATCAGGCCATGTCCAGCTTTGTCCACTTCTCTGACCTTAGTGCCATACGCAGTTCTTCGCCCTCCTCCACATCATCAGAACCTCAGTCAGGGAAAGCCAGCCGAGCCTTTCAGCCCATCTTGGTGGGTGGGGAGGTCACAGACAGGGTCACAGTGCGCCGCAGGGGGTCTCCATCCTACGCATTCAGCATCGAGGACGTGGCCAGCAGTTCTAATTTTTCCCTGGCGGATGTTTCTATTGAGTCTGGGGACTCTTCACATTCTGTGAATCACTCCAGCTGCAGAGAGGCTGGTAAACACATGGCAGTGGCCTCCCCCTCAGCAGCATTAAAACTGTCAGACTCTGTCTTTGATTCAGGGGTTTCCTTCACTAGTCAGTCAGGGTTTACAGTCCACCAGGATGACAGCACAGCTGGAGACGTACAAGGTGCTTCAGGCTTCCACCACTATGATACTCGTTCACAAAGGCAGCGTAGGTTATCCTCACATGCTCAAACTGACCATGTCCAGCACATTCCTGACCGGTCAGCACTCAGGACTCTAAGCAATCAGATGGACGTTACTGTCACTCAGAATGAAAACAGGAAAGGAAGTGAGAAGAGAAAAAGTCCCCAGAATATGGGGAATGAGAATAAGACTTATGTTATGTCATTTTAACTACAATTTTCAGGGTAATGTCAATTGAGAAATGAAGTGTCTGTGTTAAAATGTGTGAAATGTCACAATAAGATTGAACATCGAATAAATTGTATGTTTCCCTGTTTGACAGAATGTATGATTGTGATCTATTGGCTGAATATTCCACATCAAGGTGATGTGTAACTGTAATAATGGTATTTTTAAAACAAAGAATGCAAATCCATTTCAAACGTTGTTAGTTTTGTACTTGTCAGAGATGAGAGATTAGTTTATATAAAACATTGCAATATGCCTGTGTTGTTTACAGTCGCCCTCGGCAATTCTATACAATTTACTCTTATTTGTCAGGAATTGGGGCAATACACAATTAATATTCCATATTCATATTGTAAAACAATATTTTCTTTATTGCCTAGTATTTTTTTCATAATATTTTTTTTTTTGAGTATTTCATTCATCTTCAGTTTATTATCTGAGCAGAGCTGCTGAGAGCAACATTTTGTACTTGCACCTGTATGTGTATCTGTATATACTTATATATTTTTACAACTGCGTACATATTGTACAGTGGTTGTTATATCAAGTTATATCCAGTAGTTTGTATATGATTTATATGTTTATTATTCAACTGAGCCAATGTCTAAAATGCTGTAACACAGTATTGCCATGTGTTCAGACCTTTCTCTTCATAATTGCAGTCTTTTCATCAACTCAGGTGCTAATAACACAGGTTTCCACTGTCTTCATAATAATATTAATGCTACATAGATTTGCTTGAGGTCGTTAGAGTAGTTGCTTGAGATAGGGGTTTGAATATAGTGTGTGGGGAATTGTTTCTTATTATTGGTTATTTCATGCAAGTTTAAAAGGTAGAATGCTTTGTATCTAGTGATTTAACCTAGGGGAAATATTTAAATCCCATAGGAGAGTTACAGCATTTTGTTAGTGTACAAAGGTCCTTGCGTTATTGTTTTTAAGTTCACCTGTCTGTATAGCTAAGTTAAAAAATATGCTAAAGTCAGGTTGCAATTCATCAAATGATAACTGTTGAAAATTTACTTGTTAAAATTGTAGATTATTTTTTCATTAAATAAAACCAGCAAGAAAATTTAGTTTCATTGTGTCATGTCTATTTAATGATCAATAATTGGGTTAACATGATAGTTTGTGTTATCTGCAATTTATGTAAAAATGCAAAGCATTTTCATAATTTCTTGAGTACCAGGTGTAACATTTACACCTTTGCATGCTCTTTTAACTAAAATGTATCTGTAAAGTATATGCATACAAAACAAAATGAGGATCTCTGTAGAATAATAATTGAAAAGATCTATATTAGGACCCCCAATTTCTGTGGCAGGCTATACAGTAAGGCCACATGAAATGTGCCTGTCTTCACAGTTGTGGGTTGAGCAACTTGTGGAATATGTCACCAGTGTATTACTTATCTTTTAAAGTAAAATTTTCCACAAAATCTGACCAAATAACACCATATAGTTTTTAATGATATAACTCCGAGAAATACCAAAGGACATCGTTTTGTCTTTCCCAAAATATGATTCTTGAATGGCTGCTCTCTTTCTGTGTTATAAATATCCCTTATCATTTGAATAAGTACGCAATTGCACTCGCAGCTATACTTCCATACACTGGAGTAAGAGTGGTGATTATGCAATGTGCCCACGGTACTATGTCATTCAGCAGACCTTTGAACTAAAGGGCCAAACGAATGGGTCAATTTACTACCAGAAATTTGAAGAAGGTGCAGTTTTAAAGCAATTTTAGGCTGATTGAGAGATTGGGTTTATGTCTTGGCATGTTGACTTTATTTTAGTTGTATAAGAGGCTATTAGAAGTGGTGCATATGTGTTATTGGAAATCCATGCTAACTTCATATGTATCTTTGATGTATGGCTACCAGATATACGGCCTTCTTCTAAAAACTTAAATCCTATTGGAAATTGTTCATATAATGCCTCAACTATAATTGCATTCTGTGAATTCTGTGAATTCTGTGAATGGGATCCTGATGTGCTCCTGATGATCCGTTTTTAGACTGTATGCTAGTATTAGCTTTTTATTGGGCCTTCAAGTAAGAAATGAATCATGTAACACTGAATACAATTTTATACAAAAACGTTTATTTATAATTGAATATTTTTCAACATCTCCACATTAAAATAAAGTTACATTTGTTGGTAACACTGTAAACTTAAAGTTTACTTTTTTATTTTTTAATAGTTCTTTTTGAATTCTTTCAATGTCCAAACATCATCCAAACAGTCTCTTAGGGCAAACATCTGGGTCTTCACCACGATGACCACCTAACTGACCACTACTGATCTTCATCATGCATCATCTTGGACCCCAGTGCCACAGTGACCTTCCTCAGGGCTGGCTGGACATGAGGGAACTCTTGGTTCAACCTGTCCACTATGGCAGACAGAGCATACAGCCTCTCCTTTTGTTTCTCCAGCTCGCTGTCCAAGGCGGCGTCACTCTTACATATCCTGGTGTACTTTCCGTCCTTGGCCTGCTGGTAGTACTTGGCTCTCTGCTGCTTGGACAGCAGCTCACTCAAGTTCTGGAATGAAGAAAAAAATTAATGTTTTATTCTAACACACGTGATACATCTCAAACCAGAACACCACATAAGATGTTTTTAGGCCAGAATATATGATTTTAGCAGCTTCAATCAGTGTTTAACCATGTGATTTTCTTTTCCCTTGGTCTACATTTGAGACTTCTTTCTGTACAGTTTTCATTTACAAGCACTGAAATAAAGTGGCGTGATTGAGAAATCATATTTAAACAATCTCTACAAAGAATCAAAACTGAAGCAAACAAACAAACAAATAATTTTTCACCTTCTGTTTCTGTTCGTAGAGTCTTTCTACATCCACATCCAGTTCGTCTGCTTTGCCTTGTAGTTGTTGGCAGTTGGTCTGTCTGTCCTCCAACTGCTGGCTTAACTGCTGCTGGTGTTCACGCAGCTGGCGTATCTCCTGGTCACAGCCACTCGCATCCTGGAATTATGGGAATTGGAGAGATATATGTGGCAGAAAATATATTAGCACATTATAATTAATTTTACATTTTATAACTTACCTCAACAAATAATTAGAGAAATTGTAGATACATCAATTGAAGAATAAAATAAAAAAGAAGAAGGATGAAAAATTGACCATAAAGCTATTATGTGGAATGTATTTCATATTGCAAAACTTTACCTGCACAGTTTGTTTGATTTTCTTCCTCAGTTCTGCCAGCTGTCTCTGGAATGTTCCTTTGGTCAGAACTTTTTTGTGCATCTTACTCTGGGCATCACCTCTGGTGACAATGGTGTCACGCCTGGAATAGAAAGTTATTTCAAAATTTGATATATTATTTTGATAGCCAGTCTCCATCAAGGATCTCTCCCATGCATGTTTTTTTTTTAAATTATTTAATATATCAATTGACATAAATTGAATGCATTTTTGAAAGATAAAAAAAAAACAAACAAACTTTGCACGTTGATTTTTGATAACTGCTATATATAAAAATTTTCCCAAAAACATTGCTCTAAGGTCCTACCTTCTTTTTCCAACAGAGCACAACCTAAAAAAAACCCACTCCACATTTGAACACACAAACTGACAGAATTCCAAAACAAAAACTCCTGGACACCTACCTGGACACAGCCTTCTCCATCTCCTGGATCATCTTCTCCTGTTGCTTCATCAGCTGTGTGTAGCGGACCTGCATGCGGTGGATCTCGGCCTTCATTGCACGTATCTCCCCCTGACCCACCTCTGAGTCCACGGCAGCTCGGGTCTCCTTGGCCAACTGGGCCTTCTTCTCCCACAACATTATTTGACGCCTGGATGGAGAGGTTACATATCATCAATAGTTATTAATAATTTCCCTTTAATATTTATAGATGATATGTCAATGTGAAAATACAACATTCAAATTAGTGAGAAATTACTTTATTTCAGTCAATTGAACTTATTTGCATTTTTACATAGAGAATGTATGTTGTGTGAGTCATATAGAGGCAATAAATCATGTAATACAAACTCACACATCAGATTAGTGGATTAAAATTCAATTCTATGTCATGTGATAAAGAAAGAAAAAAATTAAAAGAAATAACTAAGATTGAAGAAGTACTCACTCTGCTTCCACCAGGGAATTGAGCAGTCTTTCCTTTTCCTCTTTCAATGCATCCAGTTTGGACTGCATCTGTATGGAGTTCATCTCCGATTCCTGGAAATTAAATATATAATAATGAGAATCTCCCCATACACTTATTGAATTAGTCCAAATATATCTACCTTCAAATTTAAATTCATTTGTGCAAATGTATTCAATGTATTCAAATTCTATGACTTAAATACTAAGATGACCGAGAGTCTTACACCCTGCTAGTTTCACTGGTTTGAAGGGCTTCAAATATCTGAATTCAGTGCACAACAGACAGCCTTCCTACCTTGAGCTGCAGAATGAAATCTGTCTCCATCAGAGCGTTACTCTGGTGCAGTTGTTCTTCCATTCCTTTCTCCTTGTGGAGCAACATATTCAGCTTCAACATGTCATTGTGCATGTTGCTGACATCTTTCTCAATCTCACCAATGTCTCGTCTCTCTTGCTCAATTTCACCTGCAATTTCAAAATGACATGTTTACCTCTAACCATAAGATACAAAGAAAAGTATTTCAAGTATTTCAGTAAATTTTGTCAATAATACAGTATCAAATATACAAAATCACTAAAATTTCAAGTTAATATAAACTACAACATTCTGCTTTACAACTAAAACAACAGGTTACTATTCTAACAATAAAAATTAATAACACTTCATCCAACTAATAAATGTAAACAACAGTAAAAAAAAAAAAAATTCTTGCTTCACGTTTCAAAGAAAAAATAAATCATTAAATTTGGTGATAGAGATAACCTGACAGACACTTCTATTGTGGAGTAAATAGCTCTATCTCTAGCTGTCTATTAAAAAAAACTGTCAAAAGAACTGATCATCCAAGCTGCCCTGACAACTTACTTTCAATCCTCATCTTCTTCTGTGTCAGGATGACCAGCTGTTTTTTCCTGGTCTCGACATCCAAGGACTGTTCCTCTCTCTCCCTGGTCAGTCTGACCAGCTCACTCTGCTGCCTCAGCCACATCTGCTGCAACTCTGCTATCTCTTGCTGCTGGGCATCTATGGACTTGAGCAGAGAGTTGATCTGGATCTCCAGGGGACCAAGCTCAACACCCTGGAAGGTGAGATATAGATGGTTAATAACAATTTCTAACTCCTTGACTGGTCACTGTATGTTTAATTTTAAAGCTTATGCTTTTCTTACGAATGTGATACTTTGTTTTTGAAATGTTAAATTAATCATAATAATTATAATAAACATATGTCAAATATTAAAAAAGGGTAAATACTTTGAAAAATTAATGTTAAACGTTTTCAATAATCTGACTCAACCTACCCCAGCACTGGAAATGAGCACTTCCAGCTTCTTGTTATACTGATCTATCAGGTTCTGTTTCCTCTCGATGATGGCGTTTCTCTTGATCATTTCATTCTCACTCCTGGAGATTATTGCATTCTTCTGCCGAATATTCTCATTCAGATCATCCATGATATGTTTGAGGTTTTCTATTCTGGTGTTCACATTGGAGAGTTCCAGACCATCACGAGCTATCTGGTTCTCTACTTCTGCTGACTGGGCTTCCTGTTGACAGAAGAAATGAATGATACTTATTCACTATCTATTAAAATTAATTCATCAATGATCTATGATAATGTTCACCTCATATAAGAACTTAAAGCAATAAAATGAATGAAAATGATAGACAATAACAATAATAACAATTTGACAATGATAGAAAGACAATTAATAGTAATAATTACAACAACAATCAAGATTTTTTTTCTAAATGAATAAAAAATGACTTGACTCAACTTAATTCATATACTAATAAAACACGCTACAGAGAATTGTATGTGTGAAAAACCTACTTCAAAAATATATGAATTGAATACTCTATAATGATCTTATTCAGTAATGCATCTTGGTAGATGTCACCTACTCAGTCTTTTATTTCCTTACCAATTCTTTTGTCCTGTCCCTCAGTTTCCCTGTAAGCTTCTCTGTGTATTGAGAGGCCTTGTCCATGGTGAGCTGCTGTCTCATCATTTCCATTATTTCATCCTCCAGTCGCACCTTCTCCAGGTACTCACGCTCTATCTGCTTCCTCAGAGCATTCAACTCATTCAGCTTAGTTTGTTTTTCCTGAGAAATATTAATAAAATAAGTTAATTAGTCAAATAATGATGACAAAAATAATCATTGTAATTAAAGCTGTGATTACTGTAATGTCATAATATCAGCCAAAATACCAGATATATTCTAATTTAACAAAGTAAGTGTAAAATATTTGTATATTGCCAAATTTATCAAATTTCATCCCAGAGTCAGCCCAATAAAGCCCCCCTTGCTTGTTAATGTATTTTACCATTTTAACATCCAGGAACTTTTTACATTCTATTCATGCAGATCTCGTATCAGAATTGTGTCAATTGCAATTCAACTCACAGCATTAGCTCTGTTCAAGGCTTGCTCTGTCTCATGTAACATCCTGGTATATGTGGCATACTCAGACTTCAGTGCCTCGTGTTTCTGCTGGCAAACAGCCATCTGCTTCCTCAAGGTGGCAATGTCTATCTCAGCTTTGTTCAAAATAAGTGTCAGCTTTTCATTCTGCTCCTGCTCTTTAAATATAGACTTCTTGTAGCCTTCGATTTCTGTTTCCAGGGAAAGGATTCTTTGTTCTTGTTGACTGTAATGTGGAAATAGATACATACTAAGTTTTGTCCTGAGAGACTGTGACACAGTAAAATTACATACAACAAAACAGATATTTGTTTTAATTTGTTCAATCTCTTGTGGCAAACTGGTAAACAATAGATCAGGGTAACAAAAGGATATTCTTGCATTTTATATATATGTATATATACACATATAAACATATACATGTTTCTGAGCTTCACTGACTGATCAACTATTCAATGTTATTAATTGATAAAATTCTATAAGTTAAAGTCTTACTTCAAGGCTTCCATCATTGCAGCATGAGCTTCATCTCTTCTCCTCATACCAATCAAACTGCTGTTCCACTGCTGCAACAGCTGTTTCTTCTCCATGTTGATTGCCTAAATCAGATGAAAGGCACCACTGAAGATTGTTATAATATATGAAAAAATCTTTCCCAATCAAGTTCATATATTCCCCACTATTTCCCTCCCTATCTCTTTAATCACCCCAGTCTCTCTCTCTCTCTCTCATTCACTTACTCAAAATCTACAAGTATTAATTGTGCTTAATCAGTTTACAAGTCTTATGTAATTTCTTTCATCACTGAACCCCCTCCCCCAAGTTACTTCACAGTATAAATCACCGTTACTACCATCCATTTCTTTCATATTTAAAACAGCCTCACCTCAATCTCCATGTGTGCCTCTGTCAGTGCCTCCCTGGCAGCCTTGGTCTCCTCTGACTGGGCAGATATCTGAGCCTCATACATGGCAATCTCCTCTTTTAGTTTGTCCACTCTCTCTACAAGCCTGTCCACAAACAGATCCTACAGGAAAAAAAAGATATAGATATATATATCACAAATACTGTGCAATTTATCACTTCAAAATAGTTTTTCCTATTAAAGCTTTAAAAAGCTATAATGAATTTTCCCACAAAAGAAATAAAAGTCTCTCTCGTATTTTATCACAAAAATCATACCTGCTTTTGCTTAAGTGCTTCTGACTTGGAGACTTCAGAGTCTGCTTTCTCCGCAGCCCTCCTCATCACTGCTATGTCAGACCTGACATCCTCCTTGGCATTCTCCATGTAGAAGATCCTCAATGCCAGATGCTCCACCTCACTCTGCAGCTCAGCATCTGGAGAAGTAGACAAGACAATATATAATACTTTCTGGCATTTGACAGTTTATCCCGGATCATGTTAAGAAAAAAAATATAATCAAACACTGATCTTATTTGGCTATAATTATACAAATGTAAAACATTCCACTGTTTTATTACTCATTTAACATTCATTTTGTTCACACATATGAAGTGGCAAAACTTACTAAATTATTTTTTAAAGGAATTCTATCAAGAAGTGAGCTCAGTTTATGAAATATTTCCAATATATAGTTCTCAAGTACATGTAAATAAAAGGAAGCCAAATTGATAAAATATTCCCTAAATGTATTTCTCTCTAATTCTTGCATAAATAAATCAGCAATATATCATTTATTTTATGAATAACAAAGATTATCTGTTCTCTATACTTGACAAGCAAGTAAAGAATACATTATTAAGGAAACCATAAATGAATTTCAGTGTATGATACTTTAAAGCACCACAAAACTCACTCTTCTTTTTATCCTTGTTGACAGTTAACTGTGTTTCCTTGTACATGTCCCGTATGTCTCCCAGGTTCTGTTCTGCCTGGGTTCTCTCGTTGCTGAGCGTGGCAAACTCATCATGTTTCTTCTCTAGCATCATCTGATGCCTGGCTAGTTCCTGCTGTACACCATATAACTCCACACCAATGTCTTCTCTGGTCTTTCTTTTATCTTTAAGGGCTTCAGTCTGAAAAATGGCAAAGTCTTAGTGAGAATTGAAATAAACAAGAAAAGCAGTGAGAACATTAACTTCAAGTGTTGTCAATCACTGCCAAAGAGCTGCAAATTTTATCATACTTTAAGACATGGTCAATGTTCCAAGCAATAACTTGCTGACTGAAGTAAAACAACATCTTAGCAAATTTGGCACTCCAAGATAAATTGTCAAATGACAGATAAATATACTTACCAATTCTCTGAGCTCCAATGTCACTTTTTCATCCTGTTTCAGCAGGTGAGATTTCAAGGCAGTTTGGAATCTTTTCATCAAAGGCTAAAAGTGAAAAATGTCAACTATTCAGCAATGTGCATCATAAAAACCATCAACATTAAATTGCTTATTGCTTGACATCAGTAAAAAAATGTTTAAAACCCTCATTATTCTAGTTTTTTTAAAAGTCAATGAATATGTGAGCACTGTTTTCTCTACCATCCTTATCCTGTCGTCATGCATATTAAAAAGAAGGGCAAGATGAGTGATGACTCACATGGTCTGGATCCAGGACGACCATCTCCCCCTCTCCATCACTTCCATCATCACTCTCTCCTCCCACAGCTACAGGTCCAACTCCACCCTCTTCTTCTTCCTCCTCATCATCCTCATCATCTCCTCCATCTCCACCATCATCCCCATCATCTCCACCACCCCCGCCGCCTCCACCAGTCAGGGCACCTGCACCAGTGCCACCAAAGTCAAAGTTCAGCAAGTCATCATTCTGGGGTTCATCTGGTGGTGGAAAGTCTGGAGGACACAGAATACAATGAACTAAATGATCCAGTGCTGCCTAAAAGGTCAGATATTCTACTTATAAAATGTCTTGAAGCAAATACATTATTCTCCAAGCTGAAACAGCTTTTGTGACTGAAACCAACGTATGAATATGTACTAATAAAAAACAAAAAAAAAAACAAAACAAAAAAACAAACAAACAAAAAAAAAACTGATCACATTTTTTTTTACTAAAAGAGAGGCAATAACTTACCAGGTACAAAATCTTCCCCTGCCCCAGTGCCCTGCTCCGCTGGCTGTGGAGGTACATCTGCAGCATCATCAGGTCCTCTTTCTTGACCTGCTCCCTCTGGAACAGCTTCGTCTGGTTTGCTGGCAGATGCCGGTTTTCCAGAACCAGGTCTGCCTGAGCCAGGTCTGCCAGAAGCTGGTCTGTCTGAACCAGCTTTACCAGAACCTGGCCTGCCTGAACCAGCTTTGCCAGAACCAGGCCTTTCTGAACCAGCCTTACCAGAACCAGGTCTTTCTGAACCAGCTTTGCCAGAACCAGGTCTAGAGCCCTGCTGAGAAAGCCTCTCAGCCACAGACCCTTTGCCACTGGCAGGTCTGTCCTTTCCAGCAGAGCCACCTGAACCTGTGCGACTGGGAGGCTTCTGTGTAGCGGATCCTGGTCGAGAACCTGTGTAGAAACAGATGTAAAGCCATGAAAATTATAGTCAAAATCCTGAAACCCCAAGTAGTAATTTATCGAATGGGAATCAGCATCTTTCTTAATAACAACAATACCTTCTATATAAAAATAAATGAAACAACAACAACAAAAAAAAAATAATTATAATAATAATGGAATGTAGAAATATGGATTCTACCTGGTTTTCCTGAGCCTGGTCTGGATCCTGACTTGGCCGATATGGGCCTGGAGGGTGGTTTCTCTACTGCTGCTGGCTGCTCACCCTCTGCTGCATCCTCTGTACCATCTCCTGGTGCAGGCTCTGCCTCAGCATCTGCACCTTCTCCCTCAGCTAGTTGTTCAGGTGTTAGTGGACCAGTTTCAAACTGAAATTAAGTCCATTAACTTTAAAATATTAGTCATACCATGGTGGAGCTTTAATGAATTACAACTGCATAAATAGGTAGGAAGGTTAAATAAATTTTAAAGAATCATTCAAGTACTGAAGTAGTGCTGGTGGGGATTTCATAACAGAAAAAGGGGTTGAGCAACTAAAACATTTATTGAAATAATGGGGTTTTCTATACACCTTAAAAACAAACTATTTTATTTCCCGAACATTCTAAACATATCTGACAACATTAACAATGCTTGTATCTATTTCCTACCTCTTGCAGAGCTTTTACTGTCACTTGTGATACAACTTCACCAACACTACAAAATAAAAACATATTATAATCATGGTGTTTAAAACTATTCCATCATTAACATGCAGATAAGAAAAAGAGTAGCAAGTTGTTCAATAAATTCTTTGTGACATGCATTTGGGCAAAACAGAGAAAGCTGGAAATTCCACATGAAAATTATCAGTAAAAACAAAAACTTGAAAAACATATGCAATACACACGCAAACTATTCTGAAATCAATATTCCATATCAAGTTTGAATTGTTTGTGATACCATATACAATAGATGAAGTCGTTACAGGTACATATACTGAAGATGAGCAGGGAAAAACTGAGAGTCCCAAAAATACCCACACCCATCACTGCATTATTATTTTTCACATAATTCAATAAATATCACAGGCAAAAGGGGTTTAAAAATCACAGTGGCATGCTCTTTTTACTCTACCTGCTCCTACTACGTTCCAAAGGTGGTCTGGGGAAGCTATTGAAACTAAATGAAGACAAATGTATTGGTACTACCCCGAGTAGACATGTGTGTTACCATTAAAGTTTGCTTCTTTTTGATAATAGGGTTTATTTTCTTATATTCTTTTGATGAATGTTTATTACATGTACTCTTATAATTACACTGTTCCACGTTATTACTGCCAGTACTGGTATCATTAATGAAAATCATTTCAAAACATTTATTCACTAGTCTAAATTTGGTATTAGTCATTTGAGCAACAATAACCACAGTAACTTGGCATAGCCTCCTGTAAGCTGGTGTACATTTATGTTGTAGTAACTTACGAGCTGCGACGTTTAAAGTCAAAAGAGACGATCGAAATTATTTTTGGTTATTATTAAATTTACATTTAACGCATCTGATCCATACAAAAACAATGTTTATTCCCGTATATAACTATCCAAAAGCTTAATTTTGCCCCTTAACTAATGCTTAATATTAGCTGAAAAAAATAAAGAGATTTTTCATTTCTTAAAAGAATTTCTTGCCATACATTTTTCTTATTTAATGGAGAAAACGTAAACACTCACTTTTCTTCGTCCGCCATGGTGTTTTGTTGCTATAACAGCAGCTTGTAGGGGGATTGTGGGAAGGCGAAATTACACTGGCCAACCAATAAGAAACGTCCTAACAAACAGTTGTGTCTGAGCACCGGAAGCGGAAATGAAATATGGCGACCAAAACAAGGTGGGTTTGTGGAGACAGCTGGCAAGCTTTAAGTAGTTATTATGAACAAAAACACCGTTCGATTTTTAAGAATATTTTATCAAAAAATTCGTAATATACAATTTGGAATTTAAGAGCTAAATCCATAACTCTGACCGTTTTATATGATTTATTGAGAACAATTAATCTCAGTGACAGCGAGTTCTTTGTGCTGTACTTTGTAAGTTTGAAGCCTTCGTTCTGCAATGTGCCACACACACACACAGTGTCACACTCGGTCATGTGCATTCAAATAGTGAACAAAGCAACTGATCGTGATACTGGACTGGATCTCTTAAAATTGCCTGGCCTATCAATCTGTTACATTTGAGACCATACACATATGAAAGGACCGGTGTTAGATCACCCAAATAGGGACAGTCGGGCTGACGTCACACGCCTTAGCAACCGGCATCTGGGGTAAAACAAATCGGGCAACATGGCGGATCGCATTGACTTCTATGTAAAAGTTGGCAGACTTTGTCCGAAGATATCATTCTTCACAGTGCTTGACCACTTGTGTCAGTGAGGATGAGTTATTTACCTGGTTGATTTCCTTTACAGGCTTTTGTAATTAGCAGCTGCACACCTGGTTAAGAGATAAAATCGTCCCTAATATAACTGCCGATCGTTATCTGTGATCGGGAATTTTACAGCAGAAGATTTTGCAAAGGCAGTGCTTGACCTTTTGTGTCGGGCGCGTTGAATCATTTACCTGGTCTATTGAGTCAGCAGGCCTTTGTAATAAGCTACTGTTTAACTTGTTACGAGATAAAATTGGTCTTTTAAGTTAAAACTGCATACGCAAATGTCCACAATAAGTACCTGTACATGTACATGAGGTAGTGAAACAGGAATGGCTTCTTAGAACGTGGATCGTAAGAAAGACCTGGGAAATGTGCAACACTGAGAAGTTATTAGAATAGGATTTCTACAAATTGTGATTAAATCACCTGCTGCTGCAATAGCCTGGGGAACGGGATAGGGGCAATGTCATCGGTCCCATGGCCTATNAATGGGTGTGTTGGTGAATAATGAGGTCACATCAAATGATACCAATGTTTCATCTTTTTCAATTCTTAATTCCTTCAAGATCTTGACTAAATGTTTTGAATTTTGAACATGATGTTCTGTGTTCCCTATCAATGGAGCTAGTATGTCCGCTAAACTTCTTGAAAGGTTATATGTTATGGAACCCGTATAATCCACTATCGGTCTTAGAGGTGTGTTCTCTTTGTGTACTTTGGGCGTAAATTTCAAATTTCAGGATCTAGCATAAATGAAACCTTTCTGACTATCAAAAACTAAGATCCAATGAAACTATTTTCACATTTGTACTAATAACTGTTGACGTTGCATATTGCTGACACACCTGACGAGTAGATTTTGCAGGCCTACCGAATTGAACCGGTACCGTTTAACTCTCAGGCACGTACAAAAGTTAAATGGTGGAAGCTTGCTGTGTATCAGGCGACACATTACCAACACATTAATAAAATCTAATGGGATTTGTTAAATTTCAAAGATCAACGGAAAAGTAAACGACTGTTGCAGGCTATAGGTCGTGCAAACATGACTAAAGACGGGATTGTTGATCGAAACAAGATTTGGTCGTAGCTATACATGCACTACGAGATTTGTGTATGTGTGTATAGTTCATTTTATTATAGATAAAGGAAAATCATTGTACCTTGTTTGGCATTTATGTTTGTCATTTGTTACAGTAATTAATTAGT
This sequence comes from Lingula anatina, assembly GCF_001039355.2. Next base: position 320,555 of record NW_019775526.1, read on the forward strand.
AGTAGTTACAAGAAATTGAGATTGCATCTTGTTGTGGCATGTGTGACGGTATATCAATTCTTATAAGTAAAATTAATGGACTATAACGTCAAACTTTTTTCTTGTAAGTTAATTGAGGGCGTTATAAAGGTAAGAAAAATATGAACGTCAATATATTAACAAACCTGTGAGGTAATGTCTAAATCTTTAAGTTATCAAGTAAAATTTTTAAAAAGTTGCCATAAGTAAAGCGACCTTAACTGGTTAAATAACATACAGCTTTATTGCCGTGTTTGTTATTCAATTTATTTTTAATCTTGTACGTTTTGAAAATTTACGTTCTGTTTTCCATGATATTTTGCCAGAAAAGTGCACAATAAGATTTTAAACACTCATATGACGCGTAGCTGACAATATTAATTAATACAGGTAACACAACGTGTCTTCTCTTCCAAAAAGTTGGCAAGCAACTGTTTATGCTGACCAAAGAGGCCATGGGACCGATGACATTGCTCCTATCCCGTTCCCCTGGCTATTGCAGCAGCAGGTGATTTAATCACAATTTGTAGAAATCTTATTCTAATAACTTCTCAGTGTTGCACATTTCCCAGGTCTTTCTTACGATCCACGTTCTAAGAAGCCATTCCTATTTCACCACCTCATGTACATGTACAGGTACTTAGGGTGGACATAAATTTGCGTATGCAGTTAAGACCAATTTTATCCCGTAACAAGTTAAACAGTAGCTTATTACAAAGGCCTGCTAACTCAAAAGTCCAGGTAAATGATTCAACCCGCCAGACACAAAAGGTCAAGCACTGCCTTTGCAAAATCTTTTGCTGTAAAATTCTCGATCACAGATAACGATCGGCAGTTATATTAAGGCCGATTTTATCTCTTAACCAGGTGTGCAGCGGCTAATTACAAAGGCCTGTAAAGGAAATCAACCAGGTAAATAACTCAGCCTCACTGACACAAGTGGTCAAGCCCTGTGAAGAATGATATCTTCGGACATAATCTGCCAAATTTTACATAGAAGTCAATGCGATCCGCCATGTTGCCCGATTTGTTTTACCCCAGATGCCGGTTGCTAAGGCGTGTGACATCACCCCGACTGTCCCTATAAGATCAATAAGTTAATTTATAAGAAGTTATATCAGGGGCGGATTTAGGCCGTCTTCTGGGTCTTCCAGAAGACGGTCAGATTTTCAAGTTTACATTAACAGGTATCTAATTTTTCTGTTGGAAGACGGTCAAATTTGGAGGATGGATCAACAAAAATAATTTGGAAGACTGTCAGAAAATAGCTCTGGATCCGACCCTGTATATATGGAATGTATGATGATAATCTACACATGTAGGTGATGAATTAGAATGAGTACATAGGAGAGAGTACAATGTATTATGAGAGGGCCTGTTCTCTTTGTTTTAAGCATCTATTTACAAAACAACCATTCTAAGAAGATTCTCGTTCTGCCAGTAACGGAGTAAGACCGCCGTGAAATCATACAGCCTTTGAAGAAAGAATTGAAGCGGTCACCAACAGGTCTTTTAGTACCTTTTTATACTAACCTCTTTGTATTTATTGGATGAATGTCGGCTTAAACGGATGATTCTCTCTTAAGTAGTACAAGAATGTACCTTTTACTTCGTTTCACGGTCTCAAACCTCAAACCTAACTGTTACAACGTTAGATGGCGCTGTATCTCAAGCTAAAATCTTATATGACGGAATAACGTTAGATCTTAGATCTATGTTTCGGATATCAAATGTTCTGTGAGACAAATTTGGATATTCACTAAAATCAAGTTAGTTGCTGCACTTGTTTTGCATATTACTGAAATGACAGATTAAAAAAAGCAATGCTGTTTTTCTTGTTTGACCCACATTTGACGGTCGCTGCGGCCTCTGCTGCATCTGACGATGGGCCCGTCTGTTTAGATGAACAAGACTGTCGAAACTTGTTTCCTTTTTGGAAAATGCCAACCTAGATTCTTAGCTCTAGGTAAAGGAAGGAAGTCTGTATTCTTGCAGTGGTCTGCAGGCTTTGGATTGAGAGAGACCATAAAGTTTGGCGTTCAGGTAAGTCTTCTTGAAAGATGCAGAAGCTATGACAACGCTGTTGATAATGTTATGTCACTAATGATGGAGTACAGGATAAGATTTATCATTTAGATTTAGTTTGGGAGGGCAGGTACGCTTCTCAAAAAATGCCCTTAAAACTTATCCTTTATTTGGACCCATTAAGGATCCAAATCAAGGGTAACGTTTGATGTATAATGGCACCATAACAAAAAAAATGTTATCTGTAATACCCAATTGCAGTCATCCTAAAATGCTCAATAGAGCGCAAAACAACGCAAAAATAATAATAATAATAATAAAATGAATAAATAATTAAAAACAGTCCAGTTACAATAAGTAAACACCAGAAACATCCATTTGCATGAAAAGAGGGTAATATAAAAGCATACGTAATGTGATACTAGACCTGGTAGGAGTCGTCCATGGTATTTCCAAGAAGAGTCACTCACCAACATGGCAGACAACTCAGATAGCTCAGACCTTGACCAAAAAGTCTCTGCACTCTGCATATCAGGACCAGTGGGCTACATTGATGAGCAGAACGGGTAGTGATAATATACTAAGAACCTATGTTAAATTTAAGAAGGAATTTGTGTGTGAAAATTACACCCACATGGCCCCAAAAAATATCAGAGCTAATTACTGCAAATTACGTGTGAGCGCCCACAATCTCTCTATTGAACGGGGCAGGTACTGCAAGCCAAAAATCCCTGCAGAGTTGAGATTGTGCAAACTTTGTGATTCGAATAAAGTAGAAGATGAGTTCCACCTCCTGCTAGAGTGAAAAGCATAATTCAATACGTGATTCCTTCAGAGGGCAGCTGTCAAAGTTCCTACCTCTAGGCGACCTCAGCAATCATAAACTGTTTCATCTTCTTATGGGTGCTCAAGACATAGACATTCTTAGAATGGTTATGTGTTTTGTAAATAGATGCTTAAAACAAAGAGAACAGGCCCTATCATAATACATTGTACTCTCTCCTATGTACTCATTCTCATTATCAATAAAAAATGCCAACATTTGCATAGGAGATGTTCTTATAAAACCATCTAGTTCTGTAAAAGATCTGGGAGTTACCCTCGATGAAAATGGCACTATGGGCAAGCGTGTATCTGAAGTGTGTAAATCAGCATCTTATGCACTATGGCGCATTGGAAAAATAAGGAAAGTGTTAGATAACAAAACCACTGAAAAATTANTATACTGGCCATAAATACCCCAACTAAATGGAACGTAGGCGTAAAAAAATTATTTCTTAAGAGCAGTGTTGTAAGTTTATAAAAATGTTGATTTGTTCATTGAAGTGGTAGCCCATCTTCAAAGATAGGCATACTTAAACAGTCTGTGCCATAACCTTTTCAGCTTACTGGCCATTTGGACCACCAGTTTCCTAAAATCTACAGGTCTGTATCAGGATTCACTGTTCCAAATAAAAAAAAAATTCAATAAGACAGGACATTTTCCCCTATTGAATTTATATTAGTTATAACAATACTTTGATATTGTTGTATATTTTTAATTTATGTATTTTCAAAAATAATTAAATCAAATCTTAAATCAAATCTATAGCTAAAATTTAAAGCCAAAATCTATAAAGCTCTCTTTTGACAACTGGTAAAAAAACATAATGATCATGTCAGACCACAAAATTCATATATTCTGAAAAATCTACAGGTCCAAAGAAAATTTTACTGGTTTTAGGACTAGTGGCTAGCGTCGCAGACTGCTGAAAATTATTATAATATTGGATCATATGTAAATCAGCTGCCTGATACATCTGTAAGCTTAAATATTCACCTTCATTATCTTAAAGCTATGTTAGTGAACAATAGTTGATAAAATAAAAATAGATTGTGATCAGTAACTAGACCTGTATGTGTGTGCATTTGTAAATTTATGACTACTGAACAAAGGAGTTTCTAAAATGGGAAAAAAAGTTCATAAATGAAAATTATCAAATACAAGCTGAAAATATTTTATATCATTGTAAAAACCTCCATTTGATATTTTTGAGAAAAAAGTTTACACAGTGTGCTCATTTAGTGGACAAGCTTAGCTCCAGATTTTAGTTTTTAAATAAATGTCAAAAAAGTATGTTTATTTATTTATTTTATTATTTTTTGTCAATGTTAATAATTTTTAAATAATTTTTTATCCCTGCATTTTAGAAAAATTAAGTGATGTGTAAGCCTACTATTTGAACTACTTTGGTTTGATCTCTAGCAGAGGTCAGACAAGGTTCATCTCACACCTCACCCCAAACAACAATCTCCAGATCAAACTGTAGTAGGACAATCTAAGGAGACCATGATCTGGGTTTAAGTGGAAAACAGACAAGCAAACAAACCAACAGATAAACAGATTCTACAGCACCCACAGTCTATCTCTGGCTCTCATAATTTTCAATTTACCTGGTATGCTAAAACAAGAAATACCAACCTTTATCTCAACTACACATGTATTTCTGTATAACTATGTGAAGAATATGGTTCATTATACTTTATTGAAATATTTGTAATTTAATATTTGTAATAGGATACAAAGTCAGAAAACAAAGATACAATTCAGGGAAATATTGCTAGCTATTCCCTTTTTTACAGACTATGTAATATACCTGTAGTGTAAAGTGATATGGAGTATGAAGTTTATTATATAAGAGAATTCTGAGTTTGACAAACACACTTTTAATATCTCTTTATTATATTTATTTATATATTTTCAAAAAAACAGTTTGTTAAACAAAACATTTGGTACAATCATCCTTTCACTAGTTCAGTGTTTCATTTTATAATGATTAATGAGAACACCCAATGATCAATGATCCTCATATTTTATTGTCCTCATCAGATATTTGTTTGTATAATTTTTTTCATGTTATAAGTGACATCGATATGTAATTGGTCTCTTATCAATTAACTGATAATAGTAATGACAGTACCTATTACCGAACTATGCAATAATGTTTCATTAGTTTCAGACATTTCTCTACAGAAGCAGTCTTTCAACCAATTTATCCTTCAGAGACCCCTGTCGGAGTGTTAGATGTACCTAGTGGATTAAAACATTATTTTCCTATGCTACTCATTCCCAAGTATTATGGATGATTTCCTGTTCTCCCCATAGTCATTTGTTTTCAAATTGGAGACTTGTGCAAAGATACAAATCCTTTGCTTTAGTGAATGAGGCAGCTGCAGACGAAAATAATCAATAATTGCTATGTAATGCATGCCATGCCATGCCATCCAGGTTTATATTAAGGTATGTTGCAGCTGTATTGGCCACCTGAGCTTTGACATGGTATACATATGTGCTAAGTACAATTTCATTTCCAGCTCTTGCAATTTTCATCATGATAATTCACAGTTTAGGATAGGCTAGATCTGTTATTGTGCTTGCTGTCATATGATTTTTGTATAATTGATAGTCTAATGGACCCAGTGCACAACTATTATTAATGGATTTGTGGTGTGTGCAATTATTAAATGGATAGTTTTTAATCTGCATGTGAGACTATTATGACACACACACACACACACACACACACACACACACACACACACGTGGATGCACATGTGCAAACACATGCACATATACCCTAAGCATGTTTATGTGCAGAGTGTTCTTGATAACATCATTATGATGATATATCAGGTGATGTTAAATCAGGTGATGATATCAGATTATATCACATAACATAAATAAAATAAATAAGTGAAAATAACGTGTCCTGTCTGAATGCATTAATTCTCCAGATAATAAAATAAAAATATCAAAGGAAAGTGATTCTTCATTTTTTGCCACTGTGACTAATAACAAACAGTTATACACCTACTTAAAAAGGTTTTTAAATTGCAGTTTGAAGTGACATTCTAGTGGGAAATCATGTAAAATTTTGCTGATGTATAACAAAGAAGTGGAGAAACTAATTTTTTCATTATCCTGTCTGAATCTAAAGGCCTAGTGAATGTTGAGGACAAATTGTCATCATTTGGGCTGGTTCAGTAATAACTTTTGCATGAAAGTGACTATACTTAAGTACTACCTGTCAGTCATATACCCCATTTATCTATGGCGTGGGTGGTCTCTGTACAGGTAAAACAGGCTTATACATGCATAATTACATGTAATAGTGTGCAAATTACAGGAGTGCATAGCACAGGTTCATTTAGCATACAATTCGTGATCAGTGATTTGTGTCCGACTCCGGACTGGGCTCAGGTGCAAATGATGTGAAGTGAGTGGTGGCTAAAGGCATTTAAACATAATGTGCCTGTCAGCTGCTTACACCTGGGCTTAACTACAGAAATAAGTTTAGGATTTAATTTACCCTGTGATATAAACATACATAATATGGGACAAGACCAGGTTGGTGTGTGCGTGCTTGTGTATGTGTGTAAAGACAATATTCCTGGGCCAAATAGTGGAAATGTTGATTAACCTTCTTTTTATGCTGGTATTTGCTGCACATCAAAATTGATTTTGCCCGGAGATGTAAAGGTAGTAGAATGAAAGCTTTCTTTATGCATTTAAAAGATGTGAAAAGTGATCTGTATTACATGAGTAAATAGACATTTTAAGGTTTGTTAACTTCTAGCATAGACTCTGTAGTTACAGAAAAGTTGTGTCAATACAATTTGTCATTAAACCCCCATGCATCTTGTCTATTCCCAGAGAAAAAAAAGTCAAAATCAATATCTCTGGAATAGTAATTGCTCATAATCAAACCTCACTCAGGAGCCCTTAAGATATCTTTACAGTAGAACTTTTTCCTCCCTGATAAAGAAATGCAATTGCTTTCTCTTTTGAAAGCTTGCCACTTCAGAGGCATTTTGTGGAGTTGCTTATATTACTTATAATATACTAAAATCACCAGTAGGATTAATATGCTGAATATATTTCTATTGATATCTAGATGTCTCTGAAGTTGGATTGATCCAATCAGTTTTGATTGCCGTTTTTGTCATAAGCGCCACATGCAGCAACTGTGGAGTTTATCTGCAGTATTGTCTGTGGACAGGGCTGTATTTGTGTGATCAATACATTATACCGTGTGTGTGTGTGTGTGTGGGAGGTGGGAACATTAAGACAGACTACACATAATCAGGCTCTGAAGCACAGCTTATTAACGTGCTTGATATTTTTTTTACAGCACGAAGAGCACTTGATCGAAGGACTCAAGCTTCAAAATGGGACTAAGATTTATGGACTAGTTGAATGAGTGGAACCTTTCAAATCTGTAACAACCCAACCACCTGATATTGAAATATTTGATTGTTATTTTTAGCTGTGCTGGCTACCACATAGAGGATGAACCTGGACCAGTTTCTTCCTGGGAGTCCTAGTCTACCCAGTCCTACCATGGCCTTCAGTAGTCTCTTCCGGAAAGCATCCAGTCTGCTGGGTTTGACCTCCCCGGACAGCCTCCACCCCCCTCCCCTGGACGGCGAGATTATATACTGTAAGAACAACGTGTGTGTCCATCCTCCAGCCTCCATTGGGGCAGATAAGAAACCGATTCCAGGCTACCTGTCCATACGCTGTCAGGGGGACGAGGTGAGAGTGACAAAGCACTGGCGTTTAGATGTGGAATATGTGCTGTTGTATGTGTGTTAATTATTGGTAAAATCCCAGTGCAGTTCAGTTCTCATTCTAGGCAGTTAGAAATGGTTTTTAAACCATTTCTAACTGCCTAGAATGAGAAGATTTAAAAATCTTCCTCTGTTTCATTAGTGAAATAAATTACATTAATGAATTAACTGCAAAAATTCCTCAATACCTCGACTATTCACATGTTGCTGCTATGAGTTTCTGTTTTTAGGTTGCTTGGCTTCAGGTATTAGAATTGACCATTTGATTTCTTTTTACAAAAGTTTGAAACTGCAATATCCTTTTTTCAGTGTTTTTAATGCGTATTTATAGGCAAATTGAATCGGTAGGCTCATAATATATATATGTATCTCTATCTAGAATGTATTACAAGAATGTTCAACCAAAAGGGCCAAAATCAGCCTGGAAAAATGCCCCTAAAGTGGATTCATTCTCAGTTGTAAGGTTGGTTTTTCATTACTGTAAACTCCTAAAGACTTTTTCTTTCCATAGAAGTGTGATTTCACATCTTTTCAATCAAAATCAGCATGAAAGTGACGTTGGAAAACGGCTCTAAAACACATCTTCTGACCTTCAATTTAAGTACTCAAATGTGTGGAGACCATGCAAGCCAATTACAAGCTATAAATACAATCCAATCAGAGCTTGCAGCATGAACGGCACTCGCTTGCTAGATCTATGAATGTGCATGCATCCAGTTTGCTGCGAAAGCACAGTGTCTATTTATAGCCACTGTTATTGGCTTCCGTGATCTACAGACATTTGAGCACCTATAGCTGGGGCTAGAATTTGCGTTTTAAAGCTGTTTTCAAGCATCCATTTTGTGCTGATTTATGCGTGAAACAATGTTGAAATGCAGTTCTGCAAAAAGGTGAAACCTTCAGGAGTTTTCAGGTGCCAGAAACGAAGCTTAAATCTGGGAATAAATTGACTTTAGGGGTCATTTTTCCATGTTGGTCATGGCCATTTACGTCAAACATTTTTGGTAATACATTCTTTTTTCAATGTATAGACACCCCATTGCTTTTCACACAGTTTTGCTGTGGGTTATCCAATAATGTCTTTAAGTTAGTGAAGCTCATTTAAGTATCTATTGAATGGCCTGAGTTTTCTTAGAAAGAAATTGTATCCCTGGAGACAGTAGGCATGATGTAAATATTGATTGAGGTGGAGATGCTGTGCTTAGGGTCAGCTCATATTTCTTTATAACAGGAATTGATATTTGCCTGGGTGGATTCTTCTACCTTATTAAACACTAGGAAGGAAGAGAGTGGTGGAATAGAAGAGAGAGAGAGAGAGAGAGATATTTGAACTAAAATGATGAAAATTCTGCTTACCGAGAGGTTGACTTCTTCAATTTTCTGTTGCTCATCTCCCTTGCCAGTCACTTATTCAGCTAATGCATCAAATAACATAAGTGCACTGTCTGTCATCATTTATAAATCATTTTTGTTTTTCATTTTGACAAATGCAACAGTTTCCTTTCTCTAATGAACAATATATGATAGTAAACAGAATTTAGCATAGATGAAGGAAATCCTGGTGGGAGTTTCACTTTATTATTGCTTGTCTTATTAACTGCCATGGTAACTACATGTTGTCAGTTCAATGTTATTGACCATGGGAAGGTAATGGGTTTATAAAGCAGCTTATCCTGGTTATTCAAACAGATCAAGGTATTTGAGACACCTCCAGGGCACCTGTCTAAGTGCCTTGATATTTGACCATAAAACTATAAAACAATAAACTTGAGATTATAGTAAACAGAAAAAGGATATAGGTTTCTTTGTCAAGTGGTTGCGGTATCCATTCACTTGGCTTTCTTTGTGTTAGCAGGGGAAATATTTATGACTTGTTGATTTCCATGTTGAGTATGTGTAAATTCTACAACAGTCATACTGAGTTGAAAGTGTTGGTGTTGGTCAAACTGGTAAAGACATAATGACATTATTGAATAAACCATTGTGTTCCTAACACAAATTTGATTAAATTTGTATTCTGCAGGGTCTTCCAATTTAGTAGTAGAAGTAGGCATCAGTTAATGAAATAAGCTAGCCCTTCTAACTCTTATTATTGTATTAACTTTCCCCTACAGATCAAAAATTTCCCCTTTCTCTTTAGTTAATCATGGATTTAGTGAAAACTAGATATATTGGTTAACACAAAGTTTATACTTGTGTGAATTGAATATTTTATATTTAATACATTTATAAGAGGATATGAAATTACTTGATGATTTTTTTATTTATTATTTTATGGTGGTTAAAGTCAGGATGAGTGAAAGAAATTGAGTTAAAATCAAATGAAGAATGATGCTTTATGAACAATATCACTTAGTGTTGTATCAGTTTTAGAAATATCATTGAAATAATTTGCCTTAAAAGATGACTCAAATTCTGATTTATTATAAAAAGAATAAGAAAACTGATAACTCTGCTGGTTTTGTTTTACTGCAGCACCTTGGCTCCACACTCATATTGACCTGGATACCAAATTCTACCCTGAAAAAAAATCCAAGGAGTATACAGAATAGTCCATCACGACCTGGTGCCAGTCCTCGTATTAGTCCCCGGCGTGCCAAAAAACAAGAATTCACAGCATCAGCTTTGTCCTCACCCAGTAGTGAAGAAGCCAGTGGGAGTCAGGAAAGGAAATCCTCAAGTTATGGTGACAGAAACCATGGTGACAAGGGTTGCCATAACCACAAGGCAAATGATAATATCAGTCTTTGCTCAGACATATCTACAGGAGAGCAAAGCAGAGATGCTCAAAAGCCCAAGCTCAGCACTAGTCTCAAATCTCAAGCTGATTCTGGTATTGGATCTGATGATATTATCAGCCATGTTCAAGGTTCTAAACAAACACAGTCATCTGCTTCCAAATTTTCCGAAGGTGCAGAGGAAGATGTGAGTTTCTCTTCAGAGAGTGCTAGTGACAGTCTATCTGCTGGTGCAAAACTAAAAGAGCTGATCAATAAAGATGTCCCCTCAAAGCCAAAAGCTTCCCAAGCAAGTTCCTCAGATTCCCATGAGAATGTCAAAGAACGCACTAGCTCTACAGTATCCATAGAAATGGACGGTGATAAACTGGTTGTTGTTACAGAAGAAGTTGAAGACAATGTGATAATTGAAAGCAGTTCAACAAGCCATGATTTAGAAAAAGCAGAGACTGGCCAGAACACAGATGTTGATACCCAGAGTTTGAGTTCAGACTCCACTAATCCCAGTCCCAGTGGGGAGCATTATCAATCAATGATAAATGAAATAGCATCCAAGAACCTTGAACCCCCTAATGAATCTGCACTGGAAACTGTTGAAGAATCCACAGCTGAAGAAAATGGCCAGAAGGAAGAGGAAATGGACAGAAAAGCAAAAATGAAATCAGACATGGTGCTAGATTTACAGACAGTGGAGTCAGAGTATCAGCCCCCTGATATCAATATTACTACCATTCCTCGATCCTCTTCCTCCTCCTCTTCCACCACTACCTCCGGCCCTGATTCTAGACCTCCCACACCCTACGACTCGGACATAGATTCCTCACATAGCACACCTTCAGCAGACATGAAATACCCACCTGTCATGGAGGGCAACCCTGAATCTTTTGCAGTCTCATATAATTTAACGTTTCCTGAGAATTCTGTCACCTATACCAAGGCAGACAGCACCAAGAGTCCAGTGGCAGCTAAGAGTATCAGAGACCAGATGTGTGGGGTATTCTCTGTAGATTTAGGTGAGATATTGGGCTTATTCACAAAAGTTTAAATTTATCTCTACTGTATAATAATTCTGAAAGTTAGTCAAGCTATAGCTCACAACATTTTCTACTAGGTGTCACTGGCTAAAACTTTCCCAAATGATTTGCAATCTTTTTTAGATGAGTTTTTGCTTATACTGCTAGGTGCTGCCTTTGAAATACCCCTGCACAATGCTCTAGATATGTATACTCATGTATTTTTAAATAAAATACAGCACAATTGCACAAAAATCATTCACTGAAATCTGTAGTACTTTACCTGAATAAAAATGTATGTTATAATCAGCTTAAGAAAAAATAAAACTGAAAGAATATCATTAATTTATACCAAAAAAAAAAAAAAAAAATCATGGATTTTAAAGGAAAAAATTAATTTTGTTTTCAACACTCCAGGTCAGATGCGGTCTTTACGTCTGTTTTACAATGAGGACACGTGCACCAGTGGTCAGTTTGTGATAGCCAGTAGAGAGAGCCAGTACAAGATCCTCCACTTCCATCATGGAGGTCTGGACAAACTGGCTGAAGTTCTGGAAGACTGGAATCTTTTCAGAGAGAAGAAGGACAAGGTAATAATAGAATGGTATTGTCAGGGATTTGTTCTGGTTTCCTCCCTTTTGTGCTTTAAAGAGTGTGAAGAAAGGTGCTAAGTCTTGTATGAAATTATAAGATATGTGGGAAATTATTGATTTCTTTGAACAAAAGATTGGTTAAGGGATAATAACTCTTCGTATGAGATCTATATTTCACAATAAAAACATTGTGAACAACTCATAGAAATATAATATATTCTGTTGTACCACAAAAACGGCAGTTATAGCTATTATTCTGATATCTGACCTTGTCTTTAGACCGCATGATCTCCATTGATGGCTATACTCTGTTATAATCTCTTAAGAGATTATAAAAAAAAAAAAACAAACTTTTTATAAAAAAAAAAAAAAAAAAAAAAAAAAAAAAAAAAAAAAAAAAAACAGGGACTAATTTCGAATGTTAAAATGGATTCATTAACCATTGGTAAGTATGTGAAAATTGTTGTTTACTCTAGGAAAATTCATTTTTTGGCTAAAACGAAGAGTTATTATCCCTTTAATATTAGGTAACTTAGCATTGAGTGTCATTAGGGAATACTGCAGGTCAAAGTCTCACTTAAAATGATCAAGTTAAGTCTTGCAGTACTTACAATGATGTATAAAAGTGAATAAGTGAAAGATATTAAAATTGTAAGATTAAAGTGCAACATTTATCCTTTTTTGATAAAAATGAAAAAAAAAATCTGCCAGTTATATTGCAAGTAAATAAGCAGAATGAAATAATGTCTGAAATAAGATGAATATAAATAAAACGATAAAAAATACTTAATGCTTAAGGTGACAAAGAAAATATTTTGCCTTTCAGGGTAAGAAGGATGTCTATGGTCAGATCAAGCAGTTCTCTGTGATGAGACCAGAGCTGGACACTGAGGAGTGTCACCCAGAGGAGGGCGTATACGGAGTGCTGAATGAAGACACCTGGAAACAACACATGGCAGAGGCGGGTCAGATTGTGGATGACTACCAGCTCAGGAAGGTCAGGCATAACAAGCAGACCAGCACTCTGACCATTTTGACCATCTTTGACCCTTTTCACACAGAGTGCTCAAGTTTTTTTTTTTTTTTTGTAGTAGTAGTAGTTGCGCTGTGATGGAGGTGGGGAGTGTTTATTCTTTTTCACAAGCTCTAATATACCAATCATAATTAATCAGTTAACTGGCCAAGTCAATCACAGGAACTCCATTGAGTGGACTCTATGACGTTATAGCCAGGCTTCAGTTGTCAATCTCTCAAACAGTGCCATACAGAAAGCTGTACTTCTCTATGTGAAATGGACCTTACATAGTCATATTGTTCATAGTTCCTTATGACTCGAAAAATGATAATAACAGATGAAAAATAACAAGCTGCACCAACCAATTTTGCCAAGTTGTAAACTTGGTCTTATCTTTGGTTAATTTTTGGTTATGATTTTTGGTCAATTATGTCATTTAATTTCTATAAAATTTTGATTTCTCTGAACCTGTCATAATGTGAAGTGATTATGACATAAAAGCATCTGATGTTTATTCTAGGTAATATTCTTTGGAGGTCTTGACCCAGCATTGCGCCATGAAGCCTGGCCATTCCTGCTGCAGTTTTATCCTTTTGATTCCACTTTCGATGAGCGGGAACACATCAGAAATGACAAGTACATAGAATACCAGGGAATCAGGAAGAAAAGGTAGTCATTGTGCTCAAGTTATTCATTGCACTATATATGTCTTTGCTCAAAAATTTCTTCTTTTTATTAAAAACTCAAACATTAACACACGCATGCATGCTCACAAGCATACATACATGCATGCACACATATGTTCTCACTTATAATCCTTGACATATGAACTATTAAACTATCCTGGCATCAATATTCCAGAGAGTCTATGACCCCGGCTGAGCAGGAGCAGTTCTGGCGAGGCGTTCAGTGTACTGTAGAGAAAGATGTAGTGAGAACTGACCGCAGCAATCCATACTTCATGGGAGAAGATAATCCCAACATTGATGTCTTGAAGTAAGAAAATAGTGCAGCATGCATGAAATAAAGTGCACTTTTATTTCTTTCATATATATATTGTGAGCCTAGGCTTTTTTAAATTAGCTGAATTTTGTTTTCTGAACTGAGGCTTTTGATGAATCTAATAAAGATGTTCAGCTTAATTCTTCCACAGTTTATCCTCCAGTTGTTAAAACCTTGTTTAGAGAGGTTAGGCAATTCTTTATTGGTGCTTGGAATATGACACACTCCTTTTTCACAATAAAATGTCAGTGGGCTAGAATTTTTCTGTGATACACTTAAGTTTGATATACCTTAGCAAGCTTTGGTCGGCAGATTCTGATTTTAGACAGCTAAAGATTATAGGCTTTAATTTTGTTAAACAAAGACCTTGTTTGTATTCACCACAGTTCTTCAAATTTTTTTTACACAACTGATACGGAACAAGCAGCAATGATAAACATTGTTCAAATTGTTGAAATCTTTCAAATCTCTCACACTGAAAACTCGTCTCCGCAGATCTATCCTCCTGAACTATGCTGTCCAGCACCCTAAGATGGGCTACACCCAGGGAATGTCTGACCTGCTAGCCCCAGTGTTGGCTGAGGTCCAGCATGAGGCAGACGCCTACTGGTGCTTTGAGGGACTGATGCAGAAGACAATATTTGTCAGCTCGCCAAAGGATGTCGACATGGATAAACAGCTGGTAAGTTAATGCATGCTGTAGTCTGTTGCATAACCGAATGCATAAATCTTTTTCGTGTTTTGGCTATGTTTTCACTCCACTTAAATGTCCAGATGTGGATAAAGCTTATCTGTTTGATTCTATTTCTGGTCTGCAGTATATCTTCTTTGTGAAGCTAATGTGTAGACGCAATGCATTTTAAATTAAGTAAATTTTAAGCATCAATAGGATCAATTCCTACCGTTTTAAAGTGTAATTCTGTAATAATACATATCAAACAAAATAATAATTAATCATTTCATAACAAAGATAGTTCTGCTCATGGCCCAGGCTCAGAAATAATCTGCAGTGCAAAGTGTAGATCTATAAGTGTGTATGTGTTACAGGAGTACCTCCGTGAACTGCTAAGATTAATGCAGCCCAAATTTTACCACCACCTGAGGACAGTCCAGGATGGCATGGAACTACTGTTTTGCCACAGGTAAATTAAATACAGCTTGTTTGTATAGAAGTAATAAGGCAGTGATTTTTTTTCTTTTATCTTGATATCCCCATTCTCTAGATTGAAGTTGAAATATTTACAGCATTTTCAATAGTAGCTGTTAATTGTGGAAAAAATTACTACTTCAATTTGCATAATACGGCTGATAAAATACTTCTCTAAATGAAAGTGATAAGAATTTTACTCACAACAATTGTCATTGCCTCAAGGATGATACGCTACTGTACTGCCACAGATAAATATACTTTTTGTCAGAAAATGTTTGAAGAGATTTCTAGTTTGACTAATGTGATTGTCTTAACACAGCTTGGTAGCACTATGAATGCATATGCTTTGTATTTGCTGCTTGCATAAGTGATGAAAAATTAAGTTTAAAAAAAAGAGAAAAAAAAGAGATAAATTATAACATCTAGAATTTTATTTTTATTGTGTATGTACATTAATGGGTATACTGAATATTTTTAGAGATTCTTTTTGGACAAAATGATATGCTTCAAATAGCTTAAGTCAATATTTAGGCATTGCACCACTCTATGGCATATTTAACAAATAGGATGGACTAAACAGAAGGTTTAGGGACTCAAACACATAAAGGAGGAACTTCTCCATCTGCTATCATTTTATGTTTTTGATATACAATGATCTGATGTGTCTCAGGGCAAATACTGATTTAAAATTTATCCATTTCAGCTGTGTGTAATGTTTTTGCCAGCATTAATCCTCATACAAAAACAGACTTTGATTTTTTCAAGTTAAGTTCTGTTGTAGAGATAGCTTGGAGCATGTGAATTTCTGACCCAGAATGTGATCTGCTCTTCTCATTATTGATGGGAAGGTTTTTCTGTACCTTGCAAATGTAGAATAATTTTTGGTAGCCATCTTGGAACTTTGGCACCCTCAGAGCGTAGATGATGGGATTACACACACTGTTCATGTAGCCCAGCCAGTAGCCCTGGAAAAGTAGATACAAATGTTGTAGGAATTAAAGAATATATTTAATAGTAACTGTTTTTATATTACATTGGGAAGAGAGCTACAATGATCCACCTTCCATAGCGTGACAAATAGGATAATAGAGATATCTTGTAAATTACTTTTTTCTCCAAATTTCAGTTTTAATAAAATAACTTGCAACATTAACTTTTTGGTTGTCAAGTCAAATCACACATTCATTCACATTGATTTTCTATAATATTTGAATTATTCTTTCTCTTGTTTCAATATTTAATTTATAAAATAGAAAGTTAATAAACAGACTAACTTTGTGAAAACAAGTAAATCCCATCTTACCAGAGCGTGCAACTCATGTGGAATGGTTGTCTTGTCTTCCACAGCCGAGGCAAAGATACAGTAGACCATGAATGGGGTCCAGCAAACAAAGAACACGATAATCATGATCAGTAAAGTCACTGTCATTTGTTTCTCCTGACTTACAATCACATCATGGTCCTGGGTTGTGTTGGCTTTCATCCTGGACAGATGGGCCCTGATCTGGATAAATATACTGATGTATGAGCCCACCATCACAATGATAGGTACAAAATAACAGCTGAAAATGATGATGAATGCATATGCATGTTCTGGGGCCTCTGTAGGGTAGTTTGGCCCACACTGGGTGGCGCCAGGTTTGAATGTGAAGTCTGAGAGCCAGAAGGCCCCCATGGAGGAAGCAATCAGACCCCAGATCCAAGGGGCAGCTATCATGTACCCCACCCGAGTCTTAGTCAACACTTTGCTCATTGGATGGGTGATGGTGATATATTTAAATACTGCTATGTACATCAGCGTGTGGACGGAGACGGTGAGGAAGAATACCACAGTGAATCCATTGAGAACACACAGAGTGTCCCCAAACACCCAGTCCCCCTCAATGACAGTGATGAGAGCCATAGGCATGTCAACAATGGCTACCAGTAGGTCTGCTACAGCTAGGTTAGCAATGAATGCATTGGTCTTAGTCTGCATATGTTTATTTTTGATAATGACTGTTAGAACCAGGATGTTTCCAGTGATTGTCAGGGCAATAAAAATTGCCATTGAAATACAAAGTATTACCTTGGAGGGAGTGTCCCAGTATGAAATAACATCGGGAATCAGTCCAACTTCTCCATCCAGACATTTGTTTCTCCACTGAACACCAGACAAAGCAGACATATTGTGTTCTCTTTGTTGGCAATCTGGTGAATTGAAAGCTTGTGCTGAAGCAGACATGTTATACCGCTTGATGATAAAATCTTTTACAAAAAATTTAATATTTTATCTTAAAAATCTTCGGGGTCATCCTGAAGTGCTAGCATCTTGTTGTCTGGCATATATGCTTGGTATTTCCTCAGGAAAGTTTCTCCTTCATTTAGTAATGTCATATATCACAGCAGGCGGTGTGTTGACTTGGTGAAAAGCAGTAAATGTTACTTCCTTTACCTGCAAACAAACAAACAGAAGTTATTGATATTTGGTTCATCTTTAATATATATATATATATATATATATATATATATATATATATATATATATATATATATATATATATATATATATATATATATATATATATATATAAAGTAGAGATAAAATTCTAATAATCTTATGGAAATTTTGGTACTGTACAGACTCACCAAGTTCATCAAGAGGCAGGCTTGACTTACCTAAGTTGGTACCTAAATGTTAAATGTTGTCACAGGCTGCTGATTCCTCTGATCAAATAGTACATTACTCCTAAATTAGCTAATTACAAAAGCTTGTGAGCAGGCACTAGGGAATTTAGATGAACTTTTTACATAACTGATTTCATCAACTAGCCACAAAGGCAACTGGGAAAGCCAAGTATGGTTTCTACAGATTCTATACAAGGGCATTTATAGATAATTGTTATAGCAATTTAAACATTGCTCTTTGCCTTCTTGTTAATGACCATTTAGCATGATAAAGCTTGCAGTAAGTGACATGTGTTGAGGCCTGGTGAACACTTCATCAGATCAAGTTCCATGCCTTAAAAACAGCTGCTATTTTTACATTAAATGAATATTGTATAGCTGTCAGCAGCAGTTTTTTTTAAATACCAATATTGGTATGAATGTTGTTTAGAATAAAACAGAGTATATTGAAGTTCTACATTTTCCTTTTATGAAAAATGGTATCCACCTTTGGTTGCTTTGTGGAAAAATCAGAAATTTATGTCTGGTAATACTGTTTTTGAACAGAGTCAATAAAAATGTATATCATAGTTCAAGGGACCCCAATTAATCTCGGTGAAGATATCATGAATATGTTTTAGATCTGCTGATAAGGGTGTATTAACCGGGGCCCCATTAACCAGTCATGGCCATATATCCAGTATATTCTTACCTGAACTGGTAAAAACCACTGAAACACAGGCCTGTAGTGAACAATTTTAAAGGGGGGGGGGGGGGGGGTATTTCTTTTTTTAGACAATTTGGACCTTTTTTATCCCCTTCATTGACCTAACCTAAGAAATACCAAAGAATGTAGATCAAATTTTGATTCAGAGTGCACCATATCTGACAAAAATGACAGTTCTTTTGAACCCCCTCCAACTGAACCCCTTGGGCACAGCATTTGTGTAAAATGTATGATACACCAGACAGACACACTGTATAAATGATCTGACAATGTGTATATAAATGTATATACATACGTGAGGTGGTATTTGTAGTGGCAAGATTTAATATTAAACACCAGCAACTGAACTCCTGTATCACAGGTAAGAACATACCTGTAGACTTGAACTTAATTTAATTTGAATAAACTCACCTTGATACATGAAGTGGAATGAATTTGATCCATCAAGATCCACTTCTTGATGTTTTGACTGTAGTGTACTATGCACGCAGTGTATTTATGTCAGTGAGAGAGAACAGAGGTCATTTTACCATATGACTAAAGCAAAGCTCACTCACCTGTATTATTTACCTCATGTGTCCTTCACTGCTTATTTCACCTGCATAACTTATCTTTAGATGTTTAAAAAGGCCACCTAAATAAAAAAATGAATCAGCAGAGCAAAATCATTATGTCAGAATATATGGTATTGTACCCTTTACTTTGATAAGGTTTCTGTCAGTATATGTCTAATCAGGACCTTTTCTCTTAAGTCTTGGAAAACGGACAATCTATTTTCATGCGAATAGGGAAGTATGTCACTTCCTGTACTGAGTAGCTTCATCCAGTTCATTTGACCACTTGAGTTGGAGCTAGAAGCAGGATGTATTCTGCTGAGAAAAAAATTCCCACGTTTTTTTTTCAATGAACTATTATTTTTTTGCTTACCATCCTGCTCATAAATATTAAACCAGGCAGTGAAATAGTTGAATTTGATAGAGCATGGAATTATGGTACTCAGAAAGCCTGGTGGAAATATTATTATATGCTGTTTTCTTTGAGATTAGAGTCTCGGGGGCAGTTGAAAATGAGATAAACATTTTACCCTGAACTCCTTTTTTTCTATCATGGTGTATTACTTTTTGATATTGTGTGTATTCTGATCAGTTACATCATTCTAGGTCATATGTAGCCATCTGTTAGGCACCTTTAGCCCAGTAACTGCCAAACACTGTGCCTCTTTTTCTTGAAATTTATTAGACGCTGTTTTATATAAGGTAAAAATGTGGGCCAAGTTAAACATAAAGAAGTTTAACTCTGTCCAAATAATCTAAGTCCCATCTGTTCAATTTTTTATGGTTCGTTTCTCTGTGGTTGTGCCGTTATGGTTATATAAAGAGCTTAGTTGTGAATGTCTGAACAAAAGATATAAATAAGCTTATTGAATACGGAAAGGATAGGTTTGACAGGCTCATGCTGGTTAGACGTGACATTTCTTGTTGCTGTTTGAAGTGGCTTTCATCATGGCTGGTGCTTTTAAATTAGAATATATAGTAATATTTTACTCAACAAATTCAGACATAATATATCGGGTTATTTTTGTCTAAATAAAAGCAAAGTATTGTAATTAGTACCTGACCATAATATAAAAGCTGGTTCACTTGTTGTGAAAAGTGAGTCAAGTGCTTGTCAGTAGGTATATTTTTGTTGTCTCTAAAAATGATGAATATTGAAAAAAAAAATAGACACACTGTGTACATCGAGCCCCATAACTTGTTGCAGTCACAATTTATAGCTATCATCTGAGGGGAAATGTGTCTGCCTGTCTGATGACTTATTGATTTTCCAGTTTCTCAGCTCATTTCCTTTCTTCTCTGGCCAATATGTGCTTATCGTTAGGGATTGAGAGGAAAACAAAAGCAGACTGGCAGTTTGCAATATTTATGAAAAGCTACCTAAGATGTTATAATGTAAAGATATGTTCAGTCTAGGAGAAAAAAAAACTTTTTTATCGTCCATTTTGGTACGGTGCAACATCAATTACACAAAGGAAAAAAAAAGACATAGAAAGATGGCTTAGCAAACATGTTTAAGTATAATACAAATTCAATGAAAAGATAATAAGATAGAACACAGATTTGTTGTGCAATATACACATGGTCCTAGCTCAGAGGGCATGTACAGTAATGTGAGAGACAATAAGAAGAATGGATAAACTTACTAACACACTGGCCAGTCATAAAAAATAATCTCTATTTCTGAAGATTTTTTTCTTCATTTTCAGGTGGATATTGCTC